>JACCIC010000002.1:9172500-9290177 GCA_018907035.1 Sycobia sp. Sy_11
ATATATATATATATATATATATAAAGTAAAGGCTATTTTTCATGCCTGACTATATATCGTTCGCTTTTTCGTTGTACAGCGGTGGTTTATCTATGCTTCGAAATGGTTTTTATATATATACTTTAATTCATGCGCGAAAACTTTGATAATTTTTATAGAAAAAAAGAAAAAAAGAACAGGAACCCAATTCTCTAAACTAGAAAATGCTGAATTCAATTTATTGGATCACTGTTCACAAATTTTTTCCAATCATTTAGAACCATAATATTATTTGTAATAATTATAAATCGGTGCAAAATTCGTTAGATATCTTTCAAATATTTTTCAAGCAATTGGAAAGTCGTATGAATTGAGATAAAAATGCTTTGAAAGCTAGCCTTAGACTTTGAAGTTATAAAAAATTAAAATTATATGCGAAATCATTGAAATCCGCAATATTTCTTGAACAGCTCATAAAAATCTACTATAATTATATTATATATATACATATATATATATATATATATATATATATATATATATATATACTTTCTTATATCATTGTTTCCTTCTTTAATGTTCCCCAAATTCGACTTTTATTACAAGTAGCGGGGCTCTATTAATTCAATAATTAAACACCATCCGCTGGCATGAACAAAAAGCAACGTGAGCGGGAGAGGGGGGGGGGAATAAGAAGAGAAAAAAAAGAAGAGAAAAAACAAATCCTCATGAAATGCATGTGTGTGCGCATGCGTGTGTGTTTATGAGAGACGATGTAAAAAGAAAAGAAGAATATGGGACGGTACCACGGTATAATCGCCTAAGCTGTGTATGTGCATGTAAGTGCGAGGCATAAGAAACCAAGCCCGAGGAATTTCGTTCGCTCTCCTAGAGGGTGCGAGGAAGAGAGAGACAGAGAGAGAGAGAGAGAGAGAGAGAGAGAGAGAGAGAGCTGAGATCTCCAGACCTCGCATACGCGCGATGCAAACACAATAGAATACAGCCGAGTCTACGTATGCACGCACGAATACATGACACACATAGGCAGGCGCGCGCGCGCGCGCACACACACATTGACACGGAAAGGCGAACGCGAGCTCGCGCACGAGAGGTGACGTAGAAGGTGTTATGATATATATCCCGCTCTTTCTCTTCCTCTATTCCTCTTTTTCTCGCGAACTTGCACCGCCATATACAGAAGGAAGAGGCCCAAGAGGCCTAGTAACTCAGCTGTCAACAATATGAGTTACACACACACACGCACATAATTATTAATATTATTATATATATATATATATATATATATATATATATATATATATATATATATATTATTAATAAATATCTTAGAAAATACGTTCTTTAATTAGTCATGTTATATCATTTTTGCTCATTCAAAGTTTGATATAATTGCAGAAGATCGTAGATATTTTTTAGAATGTAATATGCAAGACTAAAAATATATAATTATTGTAAAATGTTTCTAAATTCCGATTCTCCTAGCTTCTTCTAGATCGGAAACTAAGAAATTAAGCGTTTATTCTTTGAACCATTGGATTTTCAGTTATATAAATTACGTTGATTTTTCGATGAACAAAGTTGAAACTGAATTGCAATGTGTTCAGGTCACTACAATTGAAACGAGGTCAACATTTATGAATTATTTTTACTTTGTTAAATTGATTTATTGTATATATATATATATATATATATATATATATATATATATATCTATAAAAAGTATCGTCCAAAAATTTTATATATATATATATATATATATATATATATATATATATATAGAAATAAAGAGAGAGATAAAGAAAAAAAAGCGAAAATAAGGTACAAGTCGTGCTATCAGAAAGTACTCGTGACGAGTCAACCCTCTCCATAGCTGTATCATTCGGTTCTTTTTATAAAATACCACTTAACACGTTAATTTATTCGGAAAAAATAAATAAATAAATGAATAAATAACGTTTTTTTATACATCCTCGGTCATATAAATACAGAAATTTAATATGTATAATGAAATCCGCGTTCGGCCTTAATGATATATAAAATATTTTTCAAGTGAGACACGTAAGATATCGACTGCTACATACTGGTTCAACTACCTTATAAAATGGGTGAGTGTCCGCGCACATATATATATATATATATATATATATATATATATATTTATTTATACAGAGCCCGCTATATATAAGCTCGGCGGCAGCTGAGCAGCATCATCATCAGCAACGGATCCGATGGTAATGAACTTTCGCAAGGCCGCCCGCCGCATAAGTACTGCCGCGCATTACCGCGGGTAGAGAGAGTGAGAGAGAAAGAGAGAGAGAGAGGGGGGGAGGAGAGCGAGACGCACCGGTGCGCGGAGCAACGATTTCATAACGCCGACGTCGCGGTCGCGGGGGGGGGGAGCCCCGCTTCATGACGCTCACGATCGTTCCGCGCGACATGTTCTGGATCCCGCTCTCTTTCCTTTTTTTCTTCTGATACTTGGGCATATATATATATATATCGCTGTCTCTTTCTCTCGTCTTTTTTCAATACTATTACAGACGCCTTACAGGATGCGCAAGCGGATATTACGTTTCGTATTGTCATAGCCGGTGGGACCGTCAAAGACGACCCGAGAATTCGGTCGGATCGACCGTTACGACGAATATCGGCGCCGCTAATTGGTTCCATGTTCCCTCAATTCGAACGGTCGAATTTCGAATCGGTGCAAATGCGTCCTGTTTAGATTATATAGATATAGACGCGCGTATCGTTACAGGTGCGCGTGCGTAGAAGAAGGTGAGAAACGGTGCTTGCCGGTATTATATAGAAAACGCGAATCATTCCGCTCCGGGGTATTTCCTTGCGCCTCGTTTTAAGTATCGACAGGTGTTTTCGTATATGTATATATAATTGCGAGTAAAGTTTTGAAGGGGTTAACGAGCGTCCTCTCGCGCGATTCGTCGAATTAAGGGGGGGGGGGAAAGAAAAAAGAAATTTCGAGACTCATCGTGATATTTAGATATGTGCGTGTGCGTACGTGCGAGCGTGTGCGTGTGCAAATGTATTTTATGTTATTACCAAGAGCAATTGTATAAACTCAAATAGATTTAATAATGTCCGTCCGTGGTGGAAAATCTCTCAAGGGCACGAGATGGGATTATCAAAGAATACGCTCTGCTTTTTGTCGTATACGTGCATAATTTTGAATGTGTATACAGCTCCGAATATAGCTCGCTGCCAATTAAATGAATTTTTATTTCCGCCATTGAATAAGTGTCCCTATTGAGTAATAATTTAAATTTCCATTACTTCTTTTTTAATGGTATTACACATTAATTTAGTATGTTATATAATGTACATAAATTTAATGTATTATAGGTACATTGATTATTGCCTCTTCGATGCATATTATACTAAGTGAAAAAAATGTTTTAGAATATCAAATAAATATTTTCATTAATTGAGAAAGTATTTACTCAATGCACGAATAGTTCATTTGAATGCACCGAATTGATGATAAACTTTTTGAATTCTCTTCATTACGAAAAAATATACGATTGATAATAGAATGAATTATTTCCCATCTAAAGGATTATATGTGAATAAAAAAATATTTTGTTTCTCATTATTTTACGTATCATTATTTAAATAATTTTTAAATTATGTTGAAACTAGATTACTTGAAGAAAAGGGAATAAAATTGTTTGAAAAAATAAAATGACATAATCCTCTTAATTATAAATTCTATTAATATCTGTATTGTAAACGTAATCTCAAAAATTAGCTTGTTATTTCAAAAATATTTCAATATATTTAAAGAAACTCTCAACATGCAACGAGTCGAGCAACCTCATCTTGAATTATTATTAATCAATTGAATAATACACCCGGCTTACGATACAAATTACAATACTGGGAAGATATTACATTTTTATTCTTTTGAAAAAATCTAACTGTATTACGACAAAAGAACAATAGGAGCCTACGACAATTTAACGGAAAGCAAAGAAACGATCTGTAATCTTTGATACTTGTTCAACCCATATTATAGACACGGCGAGTGAAAAGGAAAAAAAAAAGAAGAAAAGAACGAGTTCCACCTCAACACAGATCCCATCTTTAATTGATTTCGATACAAGCAATAAAAATTTAATTACTTACAACGACGGCGACAATAAAAAAAAAAAAAAAAAAAAAAAAAAAAAACGAGGTAGATGAAATAGAGAACGCAGTTTTTGTCGATTTTTCAGGTCTTCGCCCCTCCACTACTCAAGTTGCTTCCCCCCCCCCTCCACCACGGCCGACGCCACAACCATTGTAGATATAACACGCGCGGCTATAACTCATTTCCATTCCCAAAACACTTGCCAGGCGCGGCCACCTCAAAGGAAAGGAGGGAAGAAGAAAAAAATCCGTCCCGCACACGCTTGATATACAGGTGGTGGATGAGACAACGTGAGCGCGCGCCCGCGCGTTACAGCTTAGAAAAATAATCGCGGATGACTCAAATCCTCCCGGGCTGTGTATAGGCGGCCAGAATGAGGGGGAAGAGGGGGGTGGGAGAGGCGCACTTACAGATACAGCACATATAGACTCGCGACGCGCCCTCGCATGAATATTTAAAGGGGGCTGGTGGAGGGGGGGGGGGAAAGGCAGCGGGAAAGGAGCGCCCAGAGAGACAGAGCGAGCGGGGGGGGGGAGAAGATATACGGAGGCCCTCCAGTTGTGCAAGATCGCGACGCTAATAGGAACTTCCAGATCGCTTCTGGTCGATATATGTATATATATATATATATATATATATATATATATATATGTATATATATTTAATCGCAGAGCCGCCCCGCTAATTAGGAGACTGACACGCGCGTGATTCGCTACTCTGAATTATTCAACCGTTACATACAGTGGAATGGGAGAGGGGCGGAGTAGAGGAACAATTTCCGCGGATTATATAGAGGCGATCGCAGCAGGATCATGCTGCTATATATATATATATATATATATATATATATATATATATATATATATATATATGCTCCGATTAAATTGCGATTAATCGCGTGGAAAGAGGGACGGAGGGGCGGGTGATTGAATCAGGCCGGCCGATGTAATCTGTGTCTCGCGCAGTTTGTCGAACCATATATATATATATATTACACCAGATTCTGTGTGTCTGTGTATATGTATATAGGCCTGCAAATATATATATATATATATATATATATATATATATATACATATGCGGATCAAAATCCTGCATGTGATATATATCGGGCTGCTTCCACCCCCTTTCCCACTATGCTCCTCGGGCGATCGGGGTTCGCGGTATTTTTATCCCCGGCAATTTGCGCGTATACGGTTATAGACTCCCGGTAAAATCAATCATATATATATATATATATATATATATATATATATATATATATATAAATCCTCGAACCGTTCTCTGCCCCTTCCCTGCTCCTCACCCGGCCAGAACGCCCCGGGGGCCATACTACGAGCAACACCCACGGAGAGGGACTTCCCCGAACGAATCACGCGTCCAGCATCATCGATGAACGATGTACCGCCGCACACGAACACATACACACATGGACACGTATGTATATACAGGCGATGATTTACTTCCGAAATCTCGCGTGAGAACGGTCGTCACTCGAAAGATCCGCCGAGTCATCCCGGCTTCGTCTCCCTGCCTCCCCCCCCTCTCTCTCTCTCTCTCTCTCTCTGCCCCGTGGCGATCCTCGATGTATTCATATATACAAGGTGTCTACTACTAGGCAGAGTCCAATACGTAATTTAGCCAGTTACAAGGATAATAATTTTTTGATCTGCTTTAACGCGGTGAGTTAATTGAAACACGAATCGTTGGCACGAGATCCAGACATTTAGAATTGGAACTGGCCAAGGCATTGCCCGAAAAAGCATAGCAGTCACCTTGTACTCATTATACGTCTAACCTTTAGACGAACGGCAGATCAATGTGTCGGCTGAAACACAATTTATTTTGTTTCTGCCTCGAACACATTCATTCGGTTATGCGAATGAATTGGCCATTCTGAAAAAGGCCATGTTTTTTTGTTCCTTTTGATCACCGAAGAATCGCTTTATCGCACAGCGCTAATCCTTACGATGAAACTTAAGTGCAAAAAATTTAATTGCAGTCTATGTAAGTTTTAGCAAAATTACTGTGCGTTTAGCCAGTGTAATAGCAGACAATCCGCGACATTAAAACTCAGTTTCCACCGCTGCTTTCGGGCGTTTTTACGGCCATCGACCGTACACAAATACGCTCAAACATTGTCCATCTAAGCCACATTGGTGTACTATCCGTTTTTGTTTTTTCTGTTTTGTTTTTTCTTTTTTTTTTTTATAACATTTCATTTCCCAATATCGGATACGCCCAGTATAACGGAGCGGCGACGGATCGTTCGGACACACTGTAGCGACGCCGCACAGCGGGCTCTCGCGGACTTTTTCGTCGCCCATGCACGAAGTCCGTCCGTCCTCGTCGTCGTCGTCGTCGTCGTCGTCGTCGTCGTAGTCGGTCCGCTCGGCGCCAAGGCCAGAATGCTCATTAGGGATTTTTCTCGCGAGGCCCTCTGCCCGATCGACGCGGTCACGATGTGAATTCAACGATGTCGATGCTCTCTCTCTCTCTCTCTCTCTCTCTCTCTCTCCCTCCCTCTGTCTTCCTGACTCCCGTTCCGCCACCCTCCGGCATCCCGCGCTGATACTCGCGTGCCGCGGTGTCCGTATGCTTAATCTTTAATTAGAGAACATTTGGCCAGCTCGGGGATCTATATAGCGAAAATCCCCCCTCCCAGCCTACCGAGGTGGTGGGGGGGGGCAATAATTACCAGCGGCAGCGATCTCTCTCTCTCTCTCTCTAACAGCCGTCGCCTCCCTCTATCCAAGTATTTCCGGTATAGTCGAGCGGGCTGGGCGCTTTTTTAATTGACAAAAATAAACGGTGCACGGCTGTAAGGGGCGCGATTCGCGATGCGAAACGAACGGGGCGAATTTTTATCGTCGGGCGATCGATGCCGATCGGCGATGGTCGGGCGAGATTCGGATACCTCCCAACGAGCAACGGTAATTTGAATATAAGATTTTATAAAAAGTTCTCCTAATGGTCTTTCGTTTTTTTTTTTTTTTTTTTTTTTTTCTAAATATGGGAATTACACGCAATGGTCCGTATGTGATATCTGAATTGCCAAGGGAATGTCTACTAGGTAGAGTAATTGATTGAAGGCTTAAAAAACGATTCTTTTCGCAAAGACTGATCATTTCGCAGTTTGATAGTGTCGCTTTAAGTGTCGTTCTTAGTGACGCGGGCCCATCTTCAAGATCATTTAACGAACATCATACTTTTGTTTTTGGCATCGAACCGTTTTATTTACTCGTGCTCATTCCTCCACGTGGAATAAACGGCGAACACCCCCTTTCGATTTTGTACATGTTCTTTCACCTTTTATCTCTCTCCCTCTCTCTTAGTTCGTGAACGCTGCATATATATATATATATATATATATATATATATATATATATATATAAATTTAAGAAGAGCGAGCATCAGGAGAGCGCTTCGTCTTGTATATATACCGTTAACCATTGTCGATAAGATATCGGACAAGGATGGACATTGACTGTATGTGTGTATGTATATATATATATATATATATATATATATATATATATATATATGTATAAGAGGAAATCTCGAGAGTCGAGATCCTCGCGCCTCCCTGAGCGTCTGCGCTCCGCGAGCTCGTCCGATCCTATTTTATTTCTGCCCGAGTGTGATCGCCCGAGAAAGAGAAAGAGACGGAGATGAAAGAGATAGTTATGTGGAAAGGGGGACGAAAAAAAATGAGGGGGGCTGAGGGTATGTCGGTCGCACACGCGCGCTCAACTGTGCCTCTCTTGAACGGTACATAATGTGTACTTAAAGTCCTCCCGGGCATCTTGCCATACGTATATAAATATAGCTATTTGAAATCTAGCCGCTAAAGTTATGGCTATGGTTATATATATATAAACAGGGACCATCAGCCTGTGTGCGGTTGCAAAGTCCATTGTGAACGACGAATGCATTCCGCGGTGATAAGAGCCTCTGCCTCTTGGCTCTCTATGGATAAACCTCTGCGCCACCCAGAATTGGTTGGAAGTCTAGATGCGACGATCTCAAGATCCTTCCTCGTAACGAAGTTAAACTTCAGATAAAGTTAACCACCACCCGGCTTCTGATTTATATTCGTTTGCATTTCCAATCGCTGTATCATTAAAAAATATATATATATATATATATATATATATATATATATATATATATATAAAACAAAACAAAAACGAAAAACTACCGTAATCCCGATGGCTCAAGTACGTAAGTGCATCTTTTATGTCCTATGTAAATGCATATCGGACTACTTCTTCAAACGTCTTAACTGTTATTATACGCTCACGAACGCTCCGCGGAACTGCCGCGACTGCATAGGATGATGACGCCGCGCATTAAACAGGAAAGCAAAAGAAAAACAAAGAAAAAATAAATAAATGGTAAAAGAGGTAATTTTCGACCCCCTGCGGTATATAGTTTCAGTATTAATCGTCCGGAGATTATATATATATATATATATATATATATATATATATATATATATATAACATAAGATCCGTAATAACATGTTGCGCCAAAAGCGCCGCGACCCCCTTCAACGAACTCCGTCTATATACTGTATAAAAGAAAGGAATGGAGAATGAAAGAGAGAGAGAGAGAGAGAGAGAGAGAGAGAGAGAGAAGGAGAGGGGAGACGAGACACCCAAACGTATAACACACCGGCAAGGTCAAGGCGTCTGACGCGCGTCGTCTACTCGGGCGAATGCGGTCTTTGTATATATATATATATATATATATATATATATATATATATATATATATATATATGTATGATGTATAATATCGACGTGGAGGCGCGTGCAGCGTCGGACTACGGCGAAAAAAACGTGGAGGCATGCGAGAAAGAAAGAGAGAGAGAGAGAGAGAGAGAGAGAGAGAGAGAGAGAGAGAGAGAGACATTCCCCTTTTCCGAGCACTGAGTCTCCGTATCGGGCCAATTGGCGATTCGTTGGAAACTGTCCGCGGCAGGCACGTTATACACGCGGAATGCTGATTCGCGCGCGGCACCTCGCAATTCGTACGCGAGCCAGCTCGACGTGAGATGTATAGCCTCGTTTCATGTATATATACGCCTATCTATGTACTTACGATCTAGAAGCGAATGAGTGACAATCTATACTTATTTGAAGTTTGTGTTTGCATATTTGAAAAGTTCAGATTCCATTGCATATAATACACGTATAAGTATGGATTTGCTTATCCCATATATCTCATAATAGGTACAAAAAGTTCATTGGAATAAATAACTGGAGAATTACAAGTAAAATTCTATGTAGAAAAATTCACTAATTCAATTAGTGCGTATTAATTGAAGAAAAAAGATTATAAGATGTTCTTATATATATAATACAAACATAATGTCTGGATAACTTGTAAAACAAAAGTCAAAAGGACATTTGCCGTTTAAAAATTCACCTCCAGGCATATTAATATAAAGGTCAGGCTTGTTTAAATACGTATTAGGTAATCGACAGCTATAAATAATTGAGAATGATTATTTTGTGATAATAGTCGATAAAAACATATCGCCACCTATTGGTCAGTGATAGAACTGATTTTTTTTATATTCACATACTAAAGTTTGAAAACTACTTACAAATAAATAAATATTAATATAATATTGACACTCAATAAGTTAAAATGTAATATATTCCAATTTCTAAAGCATATATATATATATATATATATATATATATATATATATATATACCTGGTTTTATTTCTGCTTTGATGGCACGAATCACGATGAGGACTTGGCGCGTACAGTTTGCGGGTATTACATATAGCAAGAAGCAGATTATATAAGAACGAGCGTCAACGTCGCGTGATGATTGGCCGGAAAAGCCAATGGGAACTTTTTTCTCCTTGCGCCTCCTATAATTTATAACAAATTTTTATGGGTCGCCGAGTCGAGCGTTCATATGAGAAGGAAAACGACAGAGTGCAAAGACGTAGAGATAGAGAGAGAGAGAGAGAGAGAGAGAGAGAGAGAGAGAGAGAGAGAGAGAGAAGAGATAGATGCTCGGTAAGGAATATTAATTGGGCAGGCTGGAGCGGAAGCTTCGCAAGACTTCGCCAGAGCTTAGCTGACGCTTCCGAGAGCTCTTGGCTAAGGTTCGACGGTGTGAAGATATGTGATGATATGCAAAGAGCGCTGACAACATTTTTCTTTCTTTTAATTTGGCGCAACGGTAGTTTCCGCTAAGGAATTCGTTCTCTGATTTCATACAAATTCGGGCATTTTTAGTTTTGAAACTAGATTATTATAAAGTATAATATAGTTTTACTATGATTTAACTGAAAAAAAAATATAAAAAAGAAAATGGAATTCATGAGCAGAGTTCGGACTTTGAGTATCTGGAGAATCGAGCATTGTGGAATTTCATGGAATCCGAAACTTTGATGCATTATAAAAGATTTATCAGTTTACATATCATTATGTAACTCCATTGAAATTCTCACTTATATATTACGCAACTACAATTTTTGTTGTTCTTTATTTCAATCTCATACGTAAATATCACAAATAATTTTACTAGAGTATTTCCGAATATATATCGAATGATACAAAAATGTATCGCAACTTATCAACGTCGCCCGGAACGACGAGTTTGTATATGACAAGACGACTAGAACCAAATTATATTTATCCAAGAAAACACTGTAACAATTCAGCCCCTCGGGATCCAAATTATTCTAACGTTTGAGCATCTATTTTGCATATGAATCGCTTGCCAAACGTTTGCGGGTTGCTTAACTTCCCGGGGGCTTTTAATCAATGCGCGCTCGACAACAGCAGGGCCTCCCAAATGGTCGCCCAGAACAAACTTCGCCCACTGGGAAAAATCGATTTGCCGTAACTTAAAGCAAACTCGTCGTCGGCAATATATTCCCTCCAAATTCATTCGCCCCGATCGCTCTGCCCCTCAAGTCCGCCCTCTTTGCACAGCTCTTCTGTACTGCCAATACATATATATATATATATATATATATATATGTATATTATATATATATATATATATATAAACACATCCGAGAGCTGGTCGAAAGGGCCTACCCTCTCGTCTAACGAAAACACTCGTCGCGTCGCCCCCACATTGTTTGATCAGCGAGCAATTTCATTCCCGATGTAATTAAAAAGTCACCATCGCGCGGGCTGAAAATGAAATCCGTGAGAAAGAGGAAAGATGAGTGAGAGGGAGGCAGGGGGCTAGGATGAGAAGAGAAAAGGAGGAGAGAAGTATAGAAGAAATGAACGTAGAAATAGAAGACGAATCGGTCCTTGCTCAAAGCTAGAGCGGAAAGAAGCCGATATGAGCTTTGACAATACACGCGCGCCTTGCTCGTCCGGTTCGTTAGATAAAATACACCTCACGCTGCGTGCAAATGTTTTAGGCGCGCTTGCTCTCTCTCTCTCTCTCTCTCTCTCTCTTTCTCTCTGCGAGTTGAATGCGTATTGCAACCGGGTGCGCTTTTTCCCCTTTATACGATAGGAGGGTTTTTTTTTGCGAATGCGTGATCCTTTTACCATGGTGTAAATGCGAAGAAAAAGGAAAAGAACAGAGACAGAGAGTGTGGGAGACTATCTGAAACTACTCTGCTCTGAGGGTTAGAGAGGGAAGAGCGCACTGAAGAAGCGCGGAGACTGAGGGGATTGCACGTGCGGAAAATTCGCGTGCATGCATATATATATATATATATATATATATATATATATATATATAAATAGATATAGATAGATAGATAGGTAGATAGATAGATAGATAGATAGATAGATAGATATACATATATGGCTATGTGATAATAGAAAATGAAAAAAAAGAGACAATGAGAGAGAGAGAGAGAGAGAGAGAGAGAGAGAGAGAGACGAGTCGTAGCGGTAGCAGTACGTGCATATCACTCAATTACCAGAGGATCGACATTGTCATCATCGCTACACCCGGATCGTAGCGAATGACTATTTACTATATTTTATAGTACAAAAACTGTGATATCCAGCTATTTATAAGAGTCAATGTATGATTCTCTCAAGAGAAAATACAAGAATTCATATTTTTGGCAAGATTTGAAAGAACTTCTTATTTACAGAAATATAATATAAGTAGTTCTGATTTTCATTAATAATTCCATCAGTTCTTTTATAATGTTCCACTTATAAGTCAAAAAGCATGGCATTGCCACGTGGTAGGAAATTCACAACCCTTATAACATGGAATCACTTGTTATTGACTTTTTTATTTACAATATTATATAATCAGCCTATAAATTATTTACAGGAATGAAGTAGTTAAATTAAAATGCTTATGTTTGTTAAAACAATTTGAAACTTGTTAAAATAATAAATAGATTAACTAATATATTGAGAAACCCCTTTTTATGTGAAAAAATTTAATACAGTTTCAGAGGCTTAAAGTTCTAAATAATTGAATTTTTAGGGAATTATTTAAGTAATTTCTAACAATTATTCTTTTTAAAAGCGGATGTTTCCTTTTTAAATTTGAGGGAATATCGTATTAAATTTCAGACATTATCGGCAAAAATACATTTTCTGTTTCTTTTTTAGCTTTTACCCCACACATTTAAATAAACCTCATAGTTGCTCACTTTAAATCTCTATTTATAATTCATACAATTAACTTATGTTACTGTTATTTTTTTGTTACAGCGCCAGTTTACGACTCCGACAACACTCAAGTCGCAGAATTCGATGCAAGTATGTTCCTTTTTAACTTTCATTCCTTGTGATCTTTTTACTCAGTGATTTATAAAATATCTTTTAATATATGTTATAATTTCTTTTCGTTTATAAACAAAACGTACGAATATTTGCAAAAATATTTTATAGTTATTTTCTCAAACGATTTCAGTTTTTTTATTTAATACATAACGAGAAATTTTCAGATAGTTAAAAAAAATACGCTGTCGAGATCTGTAAATGAATAGTTAAAACAAAAAAACAGATATTTATAAATAAACAGAATAAAATAATTCTACTGTTTAAATTGAGCTAATAAAAAATGTTTAGTATCGAGTATCGTGTTTCTCGCTGAAATCAACTTTAAATAAATTAGCGTTCTAAATTTCCACGTCGCAAAACGGCCGCTAGGTCATAAATCATTTATGAAACTAGTGGCATTCCGGGAATAGCGCGACCGCGTTGTCTCTAGTCTACACGCATAGAATCCAAACGTTTAAAGCATACGGGTTGGTCTCTCAGGTCAGAGCGGATGCTACTACAACTTCCAACGTTACGAAGAAGGCACGCGAATCATCACGAACGAGCCATGCCTGAATTGCACGTGCAGCAAGCGAATGTTAATGTGCTATCTGAGGGTGTGCCCCTTCACCAAGGCGATAGGTCAGGATTGCACGATGGAGAAACGACCGGACCAATGCTGCCCCGTCATCACGTGCCCGGAGGTGCCGGTGCAGCTGCTCACCTCGACGACAACGAGCTCGCCCGCCGGAAACGCGTCCCTGTTGTCCTCCTCGTCGACGACGGAGCTCGGCTTCCCCGACAACTACGGCTGCAGCGTGAAGGGCCTATTCTACGCGGACGGCGCCCAACTGCCAATCGACCCTCATTATCCCTGCGAACTTTGCTACTGCATCAGGAACAAAACTACTTGTCTGATGCAGCAGTGTACTCTGGCGGTGGCGGGATGCAAGCCGGTTTATCAGCCAGGAGTCTGCTGTCCTGTCAAATATAATTGTGGTGAGTCTGGTATTCGGGTTACATCTATTTATATATGGACATGTAATTTGATTATATAATTCAGTTGCCTTTGCATCTACATTTTTCACATTTTATTTCGATTGGTTCTTTTGTAGCAGTGCATAAAGTGCAATATTAAATTCAATTGAGTTCATTTTTTTCTTTTTTGATTTACTCTTGAGAACATACTTTTAAGTACATTTCCTCTTTTTAGTCTATATCTAGCTCTTTTACATATTCATAATTAAAGCTTAAAATTTATACATTGCCTTATTTTAGAAAACGACGGGGGAAAAGATAACTTAGACAATACCAGACCTGGACTTATTATGTCGACGACTACGCCTGCCACACACACGAAATCTTGTAGACAATGCCAATATGAGGGGAAGACGTACGAGGAAGGTGAGCTAATCTACACAATACAGCCATGCCAACATTGCTATTGCTTCCACGGAGATATAGCGTGCGCGGTTCAGGACTGCGGTAAACCTATGGAAGCTCATGGCAAAAATTGCACAGCGGTACCTCCGGTCGATGGGGAGTGCTGCCCTACCACGTATCAGTGCGGTAAGCATTTCATTAATTACGTAAAAATATAGGATGCTTATTAATTATTATAATGATCGTTACACTCAAAATGACATAGACGTATGGGATTTTTTTGAATATATAGCTATCGAGTCATATGAAGTTCATTCCTAGAAGGTATAAAGCAGTACTTGCTATTAATAGAAATTTATGTTTTATTAATTTTCATTTATAGTACAAAAAAATGTCATATCATTCATATAATAATTATTTCTACCTGTTAATCTTTGTTTAATTTTTTAATTGAATATAAAATTTGATTTGATTACGATTGCGTATTAGTTAATTTAGATAAAGATAATGTTCAATTATATAAATATTAACTAATATACTATAATTATTTGCCATATTATTTTATTAATTCATTTGACTATAATATACAAAGTATTAATAATTTAATATTTTTATAGAAGATGATTCTGCCGATATAACGACAGAAATGCCTCAATTTGGAAGTGATCCAACTATTTTCCAACCACTCTCGTATGAAGAGTCAACAAGCGCACATGAATCATTCCCTGGTGCAGATAATGTCATTCCTGAATTAACTGCTACCCTGAAATCTATAGAAAATGAAGTACCTCAATTAGAGTCTACAGAATTGCCTGTTTCTGAATATACAAGTGAAGAAGAAAATGAAACTCCTACACCAGAGAATGAAATACTATCAGAATCAAACGAGTCCCACAAACCGCAAGGTAAAGAACAAGAAATAAGTTCTTCAACGGAAGAATCGTCCGAAATATCCTCAGAAATCGAAGAGGATGTATCACAAACGACAGCAATACCAATAGCTGAAATTGGACAGGAAGATAATGATATTAAAACGACAGAAACAGAAACAACAGAAGAAATCTCACCTGATGAGGAATTAACCAGTGCAGTCAGCACAGAGAAACAAATCGAAAAATCAGAACAATCAACAGTATCGTACACTTCTGACGATAAAGAATCAACATCCGATGATAATTATGTATCATCAACTGTAGAAAATAAAGAAAGAGAAAAATCTAGTGAAAGTTCTAGTCCAATAGATGAGTCCTCAACTAAATCATTAGAAAAAGCAGAACAAGGAGAAGATGAAAATAATTTATCTAGTGAACCAACAGACGAATCATCAACAACATCATCAGAAAATGAAGAATCCACACATATGAAGCCCGAATATTCTACAGAAACACATCACATTCCTAGTGAAGAAACAGGCGAATCGAAAACGAAATCATCCGAGACCTTAGAACAAACTACAGATGAAATAAAAATACCCGCTAAATCAACGGATGAATCGCCAATAAAACAATCAGAAACAACAGAACAATCAATCTACGAAACTAAATTGACTGATGAACCAGTAGGCGAAACAATAGAATCGTCCGACCCTCTATTAAAACCATCTGCAGAAATATCGACTTCAACTGAATCACTAGAAAAATCAGAGGAATCTACGGAACTGCCTGGTGATATAACAGATGAACTATTAACTAAACCTGTATCAACGCCAACTATATCGAGTCGGGATGACACAGCTGATGAATCAAATAAATCAAGTGTACCTGAAGAAGGGCCTACAGGAGTTCTCATACCAGATCGAGTTCCTGAACATAAATCGGAAGATCAGGATGCTATTATAGAACTAACAGAAGTTAAAACCACAGTTGCTGATGGATTAATTGATGAATTGTCAACTACGCTATCTGAAATTTCAGAAGATCATTCGAAGGAAACTATCATCCCAAGTACATCGGTCGAAGAATCATCGAGTGAACCATCTATAGAAGTAGAACAATCTACAGATGAAGCTAAAATACCTGACCAACAAATAGATGAGTCAGCCACTAAACAAACGGAAAAAGACGAGCAGTCTACTAACAAATCTGAAATGCCCAATGCCACAAAAGAGGAATCCTCGACTAAACCATCAGAAGAAGTAGAAAAACCTGCAGATGAAATCAAGCTACCAGGTGACAAATCAATTGACGAAACATCAACAGAGACATCAGAAACGATAGAAAAATCTACGGATGAAATTAAAATTCCTGATGAACGATTATATGAATCTTCAACTAACCCATCAGAAACAGATGAAGTCGTCAAAATTGAAAACGATAATTCTGATGAACAGGTAAATTATTCGTCAACTGAACAATCAGAAAAGGCAGAGATACCTACGGAAGAAACTAAAATAGTCGATGATTCATTAAAAGATTTATCAACTCCATCTTCAGAAACAACAGAAAAACCAATAGAAGATATCAGCTCAGTTCCTGAATTGATAGAGGAATCATCCTCTAAATCAACAGAAAAAATTGAAAAATCTACTGAAGTAAATAACTTGCCAATTCAACCAATAGACACATCTTCTGATAAATCATTAGAACAAAAAGAGCAATCTACTGATCAACCTAAAATTCCTGACGAACAAATAGACGAGTCCTCAACTAAATCATTAGTAAATGCAGAACAAGGAGAAGATGAAAATATTTTATCTAATGAAACAACAGATGAATCATCAACAAAACCAACAGAAAATGATGAAATTTCTACTGAAAAAACTAAAATCATTAGTGAATCAATAGAGGAAGCATCAACTAAACCATCAGAAAAAGCAGAGGCACCTACAGAGCAGACTGAAATGCTGAATGAATCAATTGATGAATCATCAACTGAACCATCAGAAAAGGCTGAACTACCAACTGGGGAAAGTAAGATCGTTGACGAACCAATTGAGGAAACATCAACTAAACCGTCCGAAAAAGTAGAACCTACAGATGAAACTAAAATGCCGAATAATTCAATAGACGAATCTTCAACTATATCTTCTGAAAAATCAGAATTGTCTACAGATCAACCCTCAATTCTAAACGGACCAGTAGACGAATCGGTAACTAAAGCATCAGAACAAGACGAATCGACTGCAAATGAAACTAATTTACCGACTGAACCAATTGACGAATCAGCAACAAAGTCATCAATAAAAACAGAAGAATCTACTGATGAAATTGAAATATCGAACAAACCAACAGAGGAATCCTCAACTGAACAAGTAGAAAAAGCAGATGATTCTGCAGAAGAAACTAACATTCCTGATGAGTCCATAAACGAATCATCAACTAAACCATCGGAAAAAGAACATGAACCTACTTATGAAACTGAAATGCCCAATGAACTAAAAGCTGATTCGGCAACTATATCGTCAGAGAACCTAGAGCAATCTACGGATAAAACCTCTGTTGAGCAAATAGATGAATCGTCAACCACACCATCCGTTAAAACCGAAAAACCTGTAGATGATAACAACGTGCCTAGTGAATCAATAGTTGAATCTTCAACTAAACCATCTGAAAGAGTAGAATTACCTATAGACGAAACTAAAATTCCCAATGAAACAGTAGGCGAATCATCAACTAAATCAACTGACAGAGAACAATTACCTACAACAACACCATCGGAAAAAGCAGAACCATCTTCGAATGAAACAGAAATACCCAATGAATCAATAGATGAATCGTTAACTAAGCCATCTGAGAAAACAAAATTATCTACAGATGCAAATGGAATATCTAATGAACCAATAGATGAATCGGTAACTAAGCCAATAGAAGAAAGCGAAACATCTACAAATAAACTTCACTTACCAGACGTACCAATAGATGATTCATCTATGAAACCTCCAGAAAAAATTGAACAATCTGCAGATGGAACAAAGACTCCTGTAGAAACAACAGAAGAATCATTAACTAAACATACAGAAACAGCAGAGCATTCTACAGAAGAAACTAAGATCCCTGATGAATTGATCGACATATCGCCAACTAAGCCATCAGAAAAAACAGAACATGCCACAGAAGAAACTGAAATCCTTAATAAAGCAATAGATGAATCTTTAACTAGCCCTACAGAAAAAACAGACTATTCAACGCAAGAAACTAAAATCCCAGATGCATCTGTAGATGAATTATCAACTAAGCCATCAGAAATTGTAGAAGATCCAATAAAAGAATTTAACACCCAAAGTACGCCAATAGTAGAATCATCAACTAAACAATCAGAAAAAGAAGAACAACCTACTGAAGAATCTAAAATTACTGATGGACTAATAGAGGAATCATCCAATAAACCATTAGAAAAAGGCGGATTACCCATAGATGAATCTAATATCACTGATGAACCAGTAAATGAATCGACAACTGAGATATTAGAAAAAGCAGACAAACCTACAGATGTAACCAAGTTGCCTTCTGAGTCGATGGACAAGTCTTCAATTAAACCATCAGAAAAAGATCAGTCTGCAGATGAGAAAAACATACCAACTGAGCCAATTGACGAATCATCAACTATATCATTCGAAAAAGGAGAGTTACCTACAGGTGAAACAAAAATCACTGATGAACTAGAAATCGAATCGACAACTAAATTAATAGAGAATTCGGATGAACTTACAAATGAGTCAAAATTATCTACTGAGCCAGTAGACGAATCATCAACTAACTCATCAGAAAATGTAGAGAAATCAGTGAATGAGAGCAAACCACCTAATGAACAAATAGATGAATCGTTAACTAAACCATCAGAACATACCGAAAAACCTACAGATGAAATTAAAATATCTGATGAGTCATTAAATGAATCGTCCACTAAACCATCAGAAAAAATAGAACAATCTATAGGTGAAACTCAAGCCCCTGTTGAATCAGTAACTAAATCGTCAGAAAAAGCAGAAGTAACAGTCGATGAAAACAACCCATCTACTGAGCCAATAGAGGATTCATCATATAAACCATCAGAAAAAGTAGAACATTCTACACAAGAAACTGAAATCCATATTGAGCCAACAGATGGATCATCAACTCAGCCATCCAAGAAACCAGATGAACCTACAGATGAAACCAAAATTCCGAATGAATTAATAGAAAAATCCTCAACAGAACAAGAACATTCTACAGAAGAAAATAAACATGTTGATGAATCAATAGATGAATCATCAACTACTATAACATCAGAAAAAGAAGATCCAACGAATGAAACTGAAACACCTAATGAGCCAAAAGATGAATCGGCAACTATGCCATCGGAAAAAGTAAAACTATCGACGGATACAATGGAAACCCCAGCTTTACAAGTAGATGAATCGTCAACAAAACTATCCATAAAATCAGAAGAATCTACAGATGAAAACAATTTACCTACTGAACCAATAGAAGAATCGTCAACTAAACCATCAGAAAAAATTGAACATCCTGTAGATGATGTTAAAATCTCTGATGAATCAATGGAAATGTCTTTAAATAAACCATCAGAAGCAACTAATAAACCTGTGGAGGAAAATAAAATCCACGATGTCCTAGTTAATGAATCTTCGACTAAAACGCCAGAAATAGTAGAATATCCTATACAAGAAACTAAATTGCCTAATAAGGAGATCGATGAGTCATCAAGTAAGCCTTTGGAAAAAGGAGAAGAATCTACAACTGAAACTAAAGCTGCTGACGAACTAGTAAAGGAATCGTCCACTCAGCCAACAGAAAAAATAGAACACCCTGCAGAAGAAACTGAAGTTCTTCATACCGATGCCCCAGTTAAGGACGATGAATCTAGTCATATAACAGAAAGTAATACGATTAGCAGTCAATCATTGAATTTCGAAAATGTAACAAAATTACCTGAAATTCGTCCAGGGCCAGGTATTCCAGGAGAAGGTAATTGTCTCGTAGATGGACAATCTTATAGCAATAATACAGCTGTGCCTCCTGCACATGCATGCCAAATAAGTTGTCGATGTATTAGCAGTCTTGTTCAGTGCGAGTACGAAAAATGCCCTGCACCACCGACAGATTTATCGAATTGTTCTCCTGTACTTTCTGGAACTGACAAATGCTGTACAGAGTATACATGCGACTCAACTCCAAAAGTAGAGTTAGAAGCTGGAAATCAAATGTCAGGTCATGACACGGTATCATATAAAGATGAAATCGATCCTCAAGTTACACAAACTACATATATAGATTATTCTACTCCTGCTTCAGAAATAGCTGTTATAACTAATGAAGCTGCAAATGAACAAAGTTCAACAGAGCAACCTAAAAAATCTAACCCAGAAATTGTAGAATCAAATAAAGATTTGATTGCTCCTTCTTCTCCTTTACCTGGAGAAACAGAGAGCCCCTTAATAACCACAGAAAATGTAAAATTAGATGTTGAACAAGAATCTGAACTAGAAAATAATACACATAATTTATCAGTCCCAAGTGAGAATGCTACTCCTTCTCTTCAAGAGGATAATGCAAATACTATTTTACCAGATATAACCGCAAATACTGAACATACATTTAATAATGAACCAGATCATTCCGATGTGACAAATGTACTACTAGAAACAACTGAAGAAGGCATTGCTGTAACTGAATCTGATAAATCAATTGACGTCATTCAAACAATTGAACCTACTGACACAACAACTCTAACACCACAATCTGAACCTTCTGATATGAAAGAAACACTAGTAGGAGACGAAAAATTAACACCGCCCAAATCAGTAACAGAACAGCCTACAACTCCTCCAATATATATTACACCCTCTGCAGAATCCAATTCTGACAATTCTCATACTCCAGACATAGAATCTGCTATAACCGTTACAATTGTACCAAGCGAGCAAACGTCAAAATCTGCAGAATCAGAATATTCAACCAACGAACAGCCTGTTGAATCTGGAATTCCAGACCAACTTCATCATACTACCAATAAATCACAAGAATCACCGATGGAAACTACTGAGAAAAATGTCGCAGGCGTAACTACACCATTGTCTTTAACTACGTTACAAGGAACCAGCTTACTTTCTGGAGAAATGGAAATTGAAACCACAAGCAACATAATACTCGAGCAGACAACAAAATCTCAAGATGAAGTAAAAAAACCATCATTCCTCAGTGAAATAGCAAATAAAATTACAGAAAAAATAAAAGAACATCAATACTTAACAACTGCAATTTTCGGACTACCAACAGAATCATCTATTTCTCATGGGCAAAACTTGTTGACTAAAGGACCTACTGGTATTACACTAGATTCTAAACTATCTGATTCTGAAGGCACTCAAAAACCTACAGATGCCAACACAACGGACGGATCCACCACGCCATCAGAGGAAGAATCTACTAAAGTGCAGCAAGAAGTTGAAGGTTCGGTTCATACAACAACGGAAGTACTAATCGACAAAAACGAAACAGAAAATACATCTCAAACTAATATTCATAATGATTCTGACAAAGAACTTACAGCAGCTGAAGGTGCAGATACTGAATTGGATACGAAGGAACCTTTTGTTACTGAGCCATCACTTAGTCATTCAAGTCCTAGCAATAAGCCATCTAACACAGAGCATATTACTCCATCAGATATGTTTGAAGAGTCAACAATGGAGACGGGCTCTCTAGATAATGAAATGCAAACAACAATGCCTCACGATGTTCAAGAACAAAGTACTAAAGCTGTAAAAGAACAGGATGAATTAACACAAACCGAATCTTCTATAAGTACGGCTACTGAAACAGATAAGGATTACCAACAATCTCAAGAGCCAATATTAAATGTCCATGATGACGAGGAGCAGCGACCAATTGGAGATAAAATAATAACTACGATAGAACCGGAACATAGCACACAAAAATTACATCCTGAAATAGACGATGAAAAACATGAAACTAGCGACGAACTCATATTTTCACCAGAGGGTGCGGATATTGAACCTCCGCATGGTATGGACGAACCTGAAAATGACGACTATGATGATCAAACTATTTACGGACCTGGCACCTGTCGATATGGTGGAAAAATTTTCATGTCAGCTCAACAGATTCCTCGTGATGATCCATGTGACTTCTGTTTCTGCTTCCGTAGCGATATCATTTGCTTGCAACAAAGTTGTCCACCACCAATTATTGGATGTAATGAAGAGCCAATTGTCGGATTCTGTTGTCCAAGGTATGAATGCCCAGTTTCTATGGCGACATCTCTTAACCTGACAACAACGACAACGACTACAACGACGACAGTACCTCCGCACTTCTTCGCGGATGCATACAAAGGATATGCATATCGAGGAGGATGTCAAATTGGTAACAGAGCATACAAAGTCGGTGACGACATAAAGTCAAAATCTGGACCCTGCATGAAGTGCACGTAAGTATAATTTTCTTTTAGTTTCTAAATAATTGAAATTCAACACCTATATTTTTATAATATATAATTCATTCTGTAGGTGTGGAGGAGACGGCAAAATGAAGTGTGATCCTATGACTTGCTCAGCAAGTCCAATGTTAAAGGAAATGATAGCTCAAGCTGCTACTAGAAAACGAAGAAGATGAGCCACACAGTAGTGGTTCAATAAGCATAAACTTTAAAATTTCAGCATAAAATGTTGGATATATAAATAAAAAATACTAGAACATGTGAGAATAGTGTGTGCGTTGTACAAAACGGAAATGCGAGCGGAAGTGTGCAATGAAAATGGTGTGGAAGAATGTATGAGTGAACAATGCAAATTAGAATTATCTAATGTAAATCGCCTTAGACAAAGACAATTATAAATTAGGCGATCGCGAACTGAGTGGCCAAAACGTAAGCGTTTATATATATTATATTGTTTTATACATATATATATAAATTTATACATAAATATTATATATAAAGAAACGAATGAAGAGTAATTAGTGTTTGAATGTGAGCGTACGACATTGTTGTGCCAAAATATAACGGCTAAATAGATATTGAAGAATGAAGATATGAAGAGTAATCTAATAAATAATGAAAATAAAATGGAAAATCTTGCGCTGTATCATTATTACTTAACTTGCAAATGTAATTTACACGAAGGTCTGATTCCGTTGAAATCACAAGACTTATGATTGTGCCTTCGTTTGTACGGATTGACATCAGCGACAGCAAGAAGAAATCAAATATAACATACAGCCATATCACGTTGCCAGACTTTTAAGCAGAGATTTCAGAAAAAAAATTCTTATTTCTATACACGAAGAGCATGAAACAGCGCAAGTTAGTATTTTGTCGTTTTTCAGGGTACGATAAGCTTTTTCGAACTTCTTTATTAATGCGTTGCCTTAATATTAGGTCGGCGTCGTACTTCATTTTTAAAATAATATACATATATATTGTAGGATAAAGAAACGCTGAACGCTGCCAGCAAAAAATGTTTCTTTTTTAATAATGTAAATATTTTATTATAATAATTTGTAATATTATAAAGCAAAATTTTAGCGAGAAAAATAGATAAATGAAAGAAAATATCGATAATATGGCGGGGGTATGAAAGAAATGAAGAAAAAAATGTTCTCCAATGCATGAAACGTACGTACGCGCAATTTTAAAAGTTCGAAAAAAATCGCGGCTCGCGCGGAGAACCAGGCATAAATACGAATTGCCCGCTTCTTCCGCGAGCCGGCATTCTTAAAAAAATATTTAAATCAATAATGTAGCTATATATAACGAATGAGGATTATATACATGTGTACGATCCTTTATACTCTACAGTAATCTCTTGATGGCATTTGAACTGCGCGCAAAATAATTTTGTGAAACGGTTTTGTTTGAAAGCAGACGAAAAAAAAATTTTTCAAAGATAATGATGTAATTATGCAATGATATTGTTTTAATTCTCTCTAATCAATACGATATACGTTTTCTTCTTTCCTTTTGCGTTGAATCATACATAATATACAATAGTGGAGAGAAAACGAAGATTGCAGTCCTGACTTTGCAAACGAGAGTGGCCTGTGCATTTTGTGAAATCGATTTAAATTATTATAAAACTCAGATCTTTCGTTTTCATTCGTTTTTCTTATTTAGATATTTTTTTTTTATTGGAGAAAATGAAAGTAAAAAACTTTTCAAGGCAGCCCGACCGATACAGGCGCCTTTATTGTGATTCGAGCTTAATACAATTATATTTAATTGACGGCGAATGAAACTAAATTCTGTCTTATCGGGATATAATTTATTAATCGCTCATTCGGTTTTCGTACTAATTATATATAATTATATTATATATATATATACATATATATATATATATATATATATATATATATATATATATATATATATAAGAACGATGGAATGGGCAAACGATCGCGCCGCGGCGCGGGCCTGTTGTCGTTGCTCGCAGGTATAAATTTGACTCGTTCGGAATAAAAAAAAAAATTGAAAAAAAAATTTCGGCCTTCCGTTTGCGCGAGAATGTCCGCGACCAGCCACGTCTTATATTGTCCGTATTTTATAGTCTCGCTGGGGGATATTTTCTACCCGTCATAAGTTTTACAATGCCGCGAACCGGCTTCGGGATGACATTAAAAGAAATAAGACGTCATCCCCCTTAGCAATTTAATCGTTTTATAATATTTATATCTCTTTGTATGCCCAAGCACAGTGGGCTTTATAATTTTCAAAAAGAGAGACGCAGAGCGTGTTATAGCGGCATGCATTTTTACTGTAAAAGACCTGCCTGAATTTGAATCAGTGAAAATTCCACAAAAATCCAATCTATTTCCGGGCGGTAATTTTTTTGGATTTTAGTAGTTTATCCACTGATTCAAATGTGGAGCGAAAGGAGAGCTGGCGAGTTTTTTTTTTTTTTTTTTTTTTTTAAGGAGCATAGTAAAATGTATATTGGTCGCATGAGGGCGAGAAATCATAATATTCCTCTCCTATTGTGCAACCGTATGCGCATCCAGAGAAAGGTTCGCTCTTACACGAAACAGTCGGTTCTATCTATATATCGATACTTTTAATTTTTTTACTTAGTACGAGCCATTTTATTCAACGACGACCAATCTGTGTCGAAGCGATATTTGATTTTTGTGAATTATACGCATATACACGCACATAACGCAGAGATAGAGCGATAGTGAGAGAGCGAGAGCGAGAGAGAGAGAGAGAGAGAGAGAGAGAGAGAGAGAGAGAGAGATCACTTCATATTATATGATGATATATATGTGATAGTCGAAGAATGAGGGAGAGCCGGACGCGACTCGGTCCTCCCGACTGCGAGAGCAACTTAGGCTAGAATTTAAGGCAGTACGTTCTAGTATAAAGTGTCCTTTTATATGAATAAATGATTTTGTATGTCGAAGACACCTGTATTTACTTTCCAGAACCATCCCGCTCCTTTTTCATCATAATAGAAAAGTTGCGCCTTTTCGAATTTTATTTTAAAACGATTGTAATAAAAAAAAATAGGTGATAGTTGAGGTAAAAATACACCTGCACACTAGTATTTGCTTATATTTTTTACCACAAAAACCAAAAAATCATTTTAAAGTTGTGATTTTGCAGTCATCATAACGATTAAAAGCAAATGTACTTAACAGATTTTGTAAGGATATCTATACATATTATATGAATGTTTTCTTCAATCCTTTTCATTAAATAAAATAACTGTCATAAATCTGTGAAGACAATTTATCACTTTATTATATAAATCCAGGTATGTTTACTTCTTTATGCACTTTTATTCTAAACGCAACCGGAGATAAAATAAAATATCAAGAAAACTACTTACAACATCATATTTTTAGATAAAGAAAGCGTTTTAAAGAAATTCTTATCACATATAATGGTCATTTGATTACAATGAATCTACGTAAAAAGTTTTTATGGATTACGTCAAATCCTCTTCATGATTTTAAGGGCATTGATTCAAAGTAGGATTCGATTTGAAGGTAATTAATAATTAATAATCAATTAAATAATTGATATAAAATTCTATATCTATATCGTTTCATATTATTTGTTATTATTTAATAAGCAGAAGCGTAAACTAACTTTTATGTAACTTATAACAATTTCCTGTTGCAATTGAATACTGATTATATCCTTAAAAATTTCTGAAATTCCATAATAACTTTACGAACGAAAAAGAGACTAAATTAAATAATGTGTTGCAGCCTTCATAAAAAAAATCTTTTGCGGAAGATAAAAATACTATTATCTAACACAGATAAAGACTCTCGAACGAAGATAAAAGTAAAACAGAATAAAGAAATTCAAAAATTCCATAAATTACATTTATACGAATGCTTCAATTTTGATACGAGATTTTCACATATTTTGAGACAGTTGAGGTGCTCTTCTGTGCTTCAATATAATAAAGAATTATTTGCATATGTGCCAAATATTAAAATATTAACTTATTATAAAGAATTATAAAAATATTCATTTAAAATATTACTTTATTATGTATCATACATAAAAAAAGAGACACGGCAATGTTTCTTATGGATTAAGAAACGTATTTAGGGGGTCTAACCCAGAACAATTTTTCAATATCTTGATTTTGATGTAAATATACTTTGATGACATAAAATCAAGATTTTTCTTAAAAATAGAATGATTTATGAGTGAAACCGTAATAGTTACAACCCTAATTTTCAATTTTTTTAACATCAAAATTTAAAATAATGTCAATAGAACTTTTTAAGCTTCTAACCAACTAGTTTCAATTGTAATTTATTTTTAGATCTTGTCGTAGATAGAAAAATTGTTCATCGATTTAAAAACTAAAATTCGAACCCTGCGTGAATTGGAAAAAAAAAGCAAGGAAAAAGTTCATTATCGATGGAACATGAAGCTTATGGTAGTGCTTTAACAACGAAAACAGCAAGAACTAACGATATACAGAGTGTTATATTCTTAAAGATCTTACTGTAATCTTCAGTAGTTTCATAAATCAAACAATTCATCAGCTCTGATTAATTGGACAATTAATTAAACAAAACTGCTAATTGATCAATATTTATGTACTTAATGAGTATTGGTATTACAACGAAGTAGATAATTTATGCGAAATGCCGGATATAAATCGTATACAACTTATAGCATTATACAATTATAATTAATAATTCAACTCACGCCGCCTGCTATAAAAATTTATCTTTTTAACAAGCTAAAATAATTATAATCATAGGCAGACTGACCTTCCTTATAATTACACTCGTAGATTAGATCCAATTTTCAATTACCATAACAAAATTAATTTTGATTTTAATTTTTTTAGCTATTATTATAATTATATTGGTTTGTTTGATTAGTTTATTTTGACATTACACTGATTAACACTTCGCTGTCATATTTTGTTTGGTATATTTTGTTATTTCGGTGAAAAAAAAAATCAAGTCTGATTGTAAGCTTGATTATAAGAAGTTAAAACCAAGATAAGAGTTAAGCTTGTCCAGCAGGCTGATTAAGCTTGAATTTCAGTTGGATTTTCATTAGTAAGGTGTGACTGACTATGAATTATTTCACAAATATAGATGAATTAACGTACAGTGTAACTAGAAACCATTAGATAGACTTAATTTTTTCTTTTTTTTTTTTAATAATCTATATCCTTCTAAAGTTACACGCAATTTCGAGTATGGAACAAAATAAAGAGAGACATAATATTCTCTCGTAATATTAAAAATCTACTCACGTCGACTGACATGAAGTCTTCCAGACATCATTCATAAACTGATAGATAATTATGCTGGCGGTCGGATTGCCCCTACCTTAAAATCATCCCCCTTCGTGGAATTTCAAATATACAAAATCACATTGAAAATTCAATAATAAAAAATAATAACATATAGTGATAAATATAAATGAAATATTGTTAATGAATATTCTTTTATAATTCTATACTTATAAAGAAAATTAAAACATATTCTATACTGTTGTTCAACTTGGTTGCTATTTAACGCATAATAAATAAATCGATAACGCAGCACGCCTTTATAGCTTTACAAGGCTTTTATACGCAAACCTCATTGTTTGCGCCGCTATAAGTACACGATTAAAACGTAATGAAATTTATGCATAAAACTGATAAATGAAAAATATTGCGATATTTTTTTCTTTTATAATTTATTTATTAAACAATTTATTATCTGCCATAGAGCAAGCAAAATATAGCAGGAATCCTTTTTAAACTGTAGCTTAATTACGAGATCTAACGTTAAAAAATTAAATAATAATCAACTATTCAAGATTATATCTTTCAGCTACATCATATGACTCACTGATATTGAGATTAATCACAGTAATCATTTCTAGGTCATACTCTATGTCAATAAACAACTTTTCTCGGATTTTTACGCACACATATTCACTAATCATTATATTTTATATATAAATAGTGAGAAAAGGAGAGAGAGAGAGAGCAAGGGAGAGAAATTATGAGCAATGATTCGATATTAACATTTAAAATCGAAAGATATAGAGTCGACAAAAGGAGTTCCATTAAAATGAAACTTTTGGCAACGCACTGCTTAATTAAAGTTTATTGGAATATAGATAATATTGATGTAAAATATATGTTTCCTTTATATAAATACATTTTTATTAGGACATTAGTATTCTTTCAATTTATAGTAGCTTGAAAGTAGAATAAAGTTATTTAATGTCAGACAGAAGATAGAAATGTCAGTTTTACTTGTTTTTAAATATATTTTTTCATGCTTTAATTATCATAAAAACGTCTATATTATATACAGTTTAAATGGAGATTATTATATTGCCACATCAGCTGTTTGAGCATTAAAACATTAAATCCAGTATTAGCAGTAAAAGGTGTAGAATTAGTTGAACATGATATTTTCAATTATTAATATGCGGATTATTCTTATAAAAAAAAGATTTTCTGTTAAAATTCTTTACTTTAATTTAAGGACATTGCAAGTGTGTGACTCGTAAATCGTAGCATTGCCAATGTCAGTAGTATTATGTCAACTGGAGCATGTAATCACGAGAGCACTGACAATAATCACTGACCAGAAGAATGCCTCATCGATCTCCTGAAACGAAGAGATTCGACGAGGATGAAGCGAGCAGAGAATGGGGAAGAAGAACTGAACGGATTTCTGGCTTCGCTCGTATAGATTGATGAAGATACTCACTCTTATTACAATTTGAAATTTCACTGATAGTGCCAAAAAAGTGACTTTAAAAATCCTCGCATCTATCCTTTTTTTTTTTTTTATTTATTTCTTAGCATTTATTCGAAGCAAAGCTATTTTTAAAATTACCAAAACACACGCATCGCGTTAAAACGACTCTGGTCAAGGTCTTTGATTGGAACTACTTGAAACGTATTCAACACTATTGCAAATTTTTCTAACGTTTAATCGGGTCGATAACTAACATTTACGATTCAATGTACATTTCAATTAATTTGAATACGGATTTTGCGATACTTCCAATCAATACGTTACAATCCAAAATTTTTACCAAGGATACGTTGGCAACTCTTACTAGTCCTCCCGCGACAGGTTCATTCTTGTTTGGGCAAATAAACAAAAAATCAGCCATCATTACACTTCACTTTATAGTGCTTTTTCGAGTTTCGTTTACTATAACGCAATTTACATCCACACCTATTTCAACGCTCTAAATTTGAATCAGTGAAAATCTTCGAAATTTGAAATTTGAAAGTCTTCAATTAAATTATTTTGAGGACAGTTTGAGGATTCTCTTATGCAGAGGTGCTCTCATTTCCAAGGTGATTTGTTATTTTGTAATTTTAATACAAATTTAAACTAACGACCTCATCTTTGACAATATTTCACTTAATAAAATCACAGAATGTAAAGAAAAAATTTATTTCAATATTATAATAAATGAATTTTTTTATTTTTCTTTTCATCACTAAATTCGTTATTTTTTTTTAGATGTATCTGTTTCGGAAATTCTATGCCCAGCCAGAACCTGTCATGCCGCCACTTATACCAGTTACCAAGAAATTTAGACGCCGATGGTTATTATCACTTGACCAACTTTATGTTTACCAGATCGAATTCCGAAAATTGGAATCACCATTATTCGATCGATAATAATTATCTTTTCATCTTTATACGCACTCGGAGTATAAAAGCTACGGATTGATATCCTTCGCATAAAAATTCACTTAGTATAACCTCGTTGTGCTATTGGCTAAATCGGGCACTAATGTTTATACTACTTTGGGTTGTAGGTGTGATTTAAAAGTTTTTTTACCCTAATAAAATAATGAAGGTGTGAACAGGAATGAAATTTTGTTTTACGATATTCTCCATAATTTCAGATGTTAAAATTTTATGGATTAGATGTTTTACCTTAAACATTATATCTACTGGATAAATCATACACTATTCAGACAAAAATCAGTTAAAAATGATTTTATAATCAACGTGAAATCGATTAATAAATAAAATATACAAGTATTTTTGGAGGAGTGAATATCATTTTTTTTTCTGAAAATTTTACGTTAATATAAGTCTACTTTCGAACAATTTTATTGTTTTCTGCACGATTTTAGAATCTTACTTGACACAATTGACTTGTGAGTTCAGCAGCAATATCTACAATGTTCATAAAAGGAAGAAATATATCCTCCGAAATCTCAAGTACGGCCATAATTAAGCATATATAACTGCTGTTCAATATGTGCAAAATATACGTAACGCTCGTATTTCGTAAAAACTGGCACTGTTTCACCGGCTAGTAGTTCGAGGGCAGGTAACGGTAAGACACTGCAATTAGATGTTTACATCGATTTATTCAAAAAGGTAATTCTTCAAATTTAATCACGAATATAAATTTTAATTTAGACTAAAAATTAATTGTAGTGAGATATCTATATATAAAAAAATATATTTTACTCTTATTCAGAATTACCTGCTTATTAATGACTAATGCTCTACATTTGGTACAAGCTAAATTTAATTAACAATATAGGTGCAAATGGATAGCCTATATACAATATACATGCAAATGGATACTACAAAGTGATATATTAGCGAATTGTCGATAATAAGCATTGTGAGTTGTTTTCTTGCAATAAATTATAACAAGCTCTAATACATAATATATAAACTTCTTGTGTTTTATAATAACTCATTTTTTAATACTTTTATAAATGAAAAAAAAAATTAACACAATTAGAAAAAATATGAAGGTATAAAAAAAAAATTAGTTACTAAACTACTCAATGATGTTAGAAATTATGGAATCGTTTCATTTTCATCTAAAATTTCACTAAATATATATATGTGTAGAAAAATCAAGTAGCATATAAAGATAAATAAGATGTATTTGCTTTTATCATTTAGTCTTGAATTATGATTTTATTAAATATTACCTTTAATTTGACAATTGATTCTAACACTCATAGGGATATTAATAATGATGTTATAAAGATCTATTTATTGTCTTCTTATTAAGTGACATTATAAATAAGTAATATGTAATTATAAAGGAAAATAAATATGTAATTAACATAATTATTGAATATTCAATCGAATATTTATTATACAGTTGAAATAAATTACATCACAATAGCCACGATACGTCATAACAAGTTTCTATCGTCATACGAATTCATTATAGGGGTTTTGACATAGGATTAAAATGGATTTCATATTTTTTTAAAAATATTACATACGGTTGTTCTTTGTACACAATTTTACAAACATTACAATGTAACAGAGCTCGCCAGCGGGCAATGAGCCACACTTTCGGGCGTAACAATATCATATTATTTGTCACAATTATTGTAAAAACAATAGATAAAAAGTATGGCTAATTGCTGATGAACTACGCCATGCTTGTTTCTCACCCCCAATTAATAACTTTAATTCTATATCTATGCGCTAATAGTTATGATAGAAGCTTACAATCATAATTTTATTATTTATTGGGTCTCATATCACTTGCTGTAGAAAAACCCTTCTTGTATATCTTCAACCTTCATCTACAGTCTCTTTTTATATTCTGTATATTAAGAGAATACGCAAAGCCTGAATACGTTTGGCATTTACAAGGAACTAAAATATTTAAAAATCAGATCAATAAATTTAATACCGTGATTAGTATAAAATCAGACTTCCGATCTGTACGACAGTTATTTGTCTACTTTGAGATTCTCTCGTTCTTTTAGAAAATGCATTTAAATTATAGAAAAGAAATCTAGAACGTCTAATTTTCCATTTAGACATTTGATAATTCTATTGCGAGTGAATTAATCGTTCGACATTCAATTAATATTTACGATTTCATGTAATCATAAGTATATTCTCTAAGAGGTACAAAGGTTTCTTTAATGGACTGTGGAGATGCCCATCTCAGAGCATAATGAGGACCGCCGGCTTTGTCATTCGTACCGGACATGCGACTACCACCGAAAGGTTGTTGACCGACGACTGATCCTGTTGACTTGTCGTTTATATAGAAATTACCAGCGCAATATCTGAATTCTTCAAGTGCTCTTACTGCCCATTTTCTGAAAAAATTTTTTTTCACATTTTTATTGATTCTGTTAGTAAAGTTTCTCAAAATTTGAAGAATGAAATTTGGGGAAAAAATGGAACGTTAAAGAATTATTTGTAAGACTATATTGTAAGTTTGTTTATCTATTATATAATCTCACCCCTCATAATTTTAGATTATTTCCGATTCTACATTTATAAATATCCATCAATATTTTCACCTTCAACTTATTAAATAAAAGCGATAATTTTTTAACCATTCTCATATTTTACTACAATTGTAAATAAAAGGAAAGATCGCATTTGAATTCAGCAGATCTTAAAACTCTATACTCAGAAAAGTTTTCTAATAAAAATTACAATACTACTCAGTAACTAAATCACAGACTGACAAAATTAAAAAAATGATCATACTTTCCATAAAATTTTATAAGCAACAAGTTCAAAATTTATCATTAATCTAGTAAGTTTTTTAGAAACTATTATTATTATTATTATTATTAGGTTTTTTTCCGTTTACATTTATTCACTGTTTCTGCTAACTTATAGAATAATAAAATGTCTAATAAAATAAATAACTTATAAAATCATAACGTTTCAGATCCATAGCAAGTTGAAAATTATAGTGCTGAACTTTTCAAAAATATTTAAATTGTAATTTTTATCTTCAAAGAGATTTTAGAAAATAGCATATCTAATAAAAATATTAAGTTATTTATTTTAATAGTTATTTTATTATTCTATGAGTTAGCAGAATCTTTGTTGATTTTTCATAATATTATTTACAGTATATTGTAAATAATCCAAAAAGCATTAGAAACGTTAAAAAATATTTGTTTTTTTATAATTTTTTCAAATATATTGATTCAGAAGTTGTAAACTTTATTCTAAGTTAAAATTTAAAAAAATTAGAAATACAAAATGAGTCAGGATATTAAAGTAAATATAAAACTTACTCGTCCTGCGAAAATATTGCTCCAGTTAAAGCAAACGGTGTTGAAGATTCTACCAATTTCATTGTCTCGTCCAGGTTGGCATCTTTGTAAACATAAATTGTTAGAACCGGCCCGAAAATTTCTTCGGTCATTATCTTATCCTTAGGGTTCTTCGTTTGTACGATGGTAGGTTGGATGAAATAGCCTTTTCTATAAATTGATCTTACTATTAGATATGAGAGGTTTAAATGAAAATTAACTAGTCATGTAATTTTGATGCTTACGAATCGTCATAGGTACCGCCAGCAACGATTTCGAGATCTGATGATTTCTTTGCATGATCAATGTAGCCTGAAATCCTCTTAAAGGCTGCTGCATCAATTACGGCACCCAAAAATACAGAGAAATCTCGAGGGTCTCCCATTTTCAACTTTTCATGAATAGAGACTAATCCAATTTTGATCTTTAATAAAAGTTTAATAAAGAAAATTAAACATAAATTATAAGAATAAAATATATATTAATATTATGTTTTTATACAAAAATACACTTACTTCTTTCCAGAGAGATTCAGGTACATACATTCGACTGCATGCTGAACATTTCTGACCGTTAAATTCAAAAGCACTCCTGATTGTGCCCATTACAACTGACTCTACATCAGCGCTAGGGTGAACGAAATGGAAGTTTTTACCACCACACTCTCCAATGAGTTTTGGATAATTTTTGTAATTGTTTACATTCTTTCCAACTTGAGTCCACAGCCAATTAAATGTAGGTACTGACCCAGTAAAATTAATACCAGAAAGGTAAGGTGAGGCAGTAATAGTGTTTCCAAAATCTGGTCCATGAGCAGGAATGAAGTTAACAACACCTTCGGGTACTCCTGCTTCTCTGCAGACTTTGTATATCCACCAATTGGATAAAACTGCAGTGTCAGATGGTTTCCATAATACTGAATTACCCTATAAAAGAAATATTAATTTTACATAAATTTTTTTATGTCTTTTCATTGGAAACGACATAAAGATCAATATTTTCAGCAAACAAAAAATATAAAATTTTAGAAAATAATATGATTTTTAAAAATAATAAAAAGTGTTATGTACAGAAAGGTAAACAATATTTATCTCAAAAAAAAAAAAAGAATTTTCATTTTAAATTATAATATTCCAAAATTTTATATATACTTATTATAAAATTGTATTATTTCTTGTAATATTTCATTGGAATTTTATAGTTTTAATAAAATTTAACTATTAGCTTTTGTACTACCGAAACTAATTGATAAGATGCGAACCATCAGAGCTGGTGTATAGCTAAGGTTACCACCAATGGCAGTGAAGTTAAATGGGGAAATGGCTGCGACGAATCCATCCATTCCTCGATATCTCATAGAATTTAATGTTTCCTTAGAGTTTGGTGATATGGGCTTATATTTAAGGGCATCTTTCACGAAATAACCATTAACTTTAAAGAAATCAATTAATTCTGCAGCACTATCAATTTCAGCCTGTATTACAGTTTTACTTTGCCCAAGCATTGTAGCTGCATTCAACTGCTGTCTATATTTTGTTGCCATCAAGTCAGCTGCTTTGAACCAAATATCTAAACGCTTATCAATTGGCACTTTTTCCCATTCTCTTTGAGTTTTTACTGAAGCATCGATTGCTTTTTGTATTAAATCTGGTGTGGCGTAATAATACTTTGCAACTTTGTGCTGATGGTTGTGTGGCTAAAAAAACAAATGTAAATGTTGAATTACTTTACTGTCAAATTAAGTATAAAAATTAATTCACTTGATTCGTTTAATGTAACTTTATTTAGTACAATTATAATCACAAATATAAAATAATATAATAGTTTGAATAAATTAGAAAAATCAATATAAAAATTTTAAATATACACATGTGATTTAGCTATTAATATAAAAAATTATGTTTTATAACAAAAGTAATTCTTTTAGTTAAACAATGTATTCCAACAAACTTTTTTAATTAAATATTTCTTACCATAACTTGATATTTAACTATGTCTGATTTCATTTCCTTGCCACCGATTACTAATGGGATTTCTTCACATTCACCAGCCATCTTATCCAAAGCCTTTTCTAACTCCGCACGTTCTTTGCTTCCCTTTTTGTAACTCAGAACTGGTTCGTTTTCTAAAGGATAGTCTTTTGGTTTTGGAACTGGTACTATAGTGCCTAGACATCTTGTGCTTATTCTAAAAAAAAATTTAATTTAAGTTACAACTCTTTTACATTACATATTTACAAAAAAGAAAAAGAAAAAAATATGAAAAAAGTACTATAAATAGTCAGAACTTTTAACTGTTATAATATCTACAAATATTTACTTATTTAACTTTGTATAATAGGAAATATTAAGTAAACACTGTTATCATCTGAAGTAAAGCCTTTTCACACAATTATTTTAAAAAAAGACAATTACAGAGATAATTTCTTATCTAAATCTCTTTCAAGTGGATTGAAGAAAAAACTATTCATTGATAAAAATAAATCCATGTTATAATCTTATATAATTTCATTATCTATATCTAACTGACTAAAGAGCCTGTTATTTTAAACTTGCATTTCGCTCTAAATGCCATAAATATACACATAAAACTATATAGCATTATGTAATATTATCTTTGTTCAATGATTGGTATCAGTTTTATTATTATTGCGTGAAAATAAAATAAAAACAGTGTATATTAGCAGAATTATCAGAACCAATTGGTATTGATATAAGCCTCTTACAAATTGATTGCTTATCCTACTTTTTTTAATAGAAATTCATAATAAAGCTGTAATCTAATATTCGTTATGAACAGATATATTATATGGTATTCTAATATTATTCTCTAATTTATAATGAATTTTTATAACTAAAATTATTATCATTTTTTAAATTTGTGAGTAAAAGAAAAATTTCCTTTTAATTTTAAATAATAAAATTATTTTTTCAAAACTGAGTGAGAAAAAAACAAAGATTAATTATTATTCTGTGTCAAGGCCAGAGTTGATGTGCTTACACCTATGACTTTATATACAGAATAGTCGTCTTCAGTTGAACAAAACAAAAATAAAGTGGCTGAAAGAAAGGTTGATGCAAACACGCAGCAGGCACACACAGAGTAGTAGTATAAAGGTAAGTAAGAGAACAGGGAGCACATAATATGAGTGGAAAATTCCCGAATTATTACAGACAGCAATCAGGCAGCAAGTAAGAAGCGGGCCACGGCAAAAGAGCGAGAGAGAGAAAGAGAGAGAGAGAGAGATCACGGCATCATTGGCCGGAAAGACGATGAGCTAGAAAAAGAGGCGACGAGGTTCATATATATATATATATGTATAGGGAATCGAATAGAATGGGAGCACAGCATACATCCGTGCGCTACCTCGAGGAACGAGACGATATATATATATATATAGCATATGTATGATATGCCAAGTAAAATAGACGTCTGTATAGAGAGGAACTGAGGTAAGAAAGAGTGGGGAGGTACACAGGGGGTAAAAAAGACAAACAAGGTTGACTTTGATTAAAATGAAAAAATTCGACAATGGTACGGTCTCATTGTTGGGCAGATCCACTTTGCCGCGAAACCGAGGGAGTTCGTGCGAAAAAAGCCTGTCGCCCCGAACACCAGGACATAGAGCCGCGCGTGGTGACAATCAATAAAATAGGTCGTATAATATACGGGCAAAAAAAGATGAATAATAATAAAATTTCTCTTTCTTCGCGTAACGAACAAACACTGCGGACCAAAACAGGGTATTCTTAAAAAAAAAAAAAAAAAAAAAATAATATAACAAAATACGAGACATATCCCACACTTAGATAATCAATTCATATTGGTCGGAACAGAAGCTTTCGGGGCTGCAGACTGTGCAAGCTATAAGGAACGACGCGAGTACGCATAGGCGCGCGAAAAATACAGAAAAAATAAATACCAATTAAAAGTGCAATAATTGTATACTCACTTTTGGGCATTCGCCACGAACGACTGTCGGCAGATGTTCAGCATTTTTGCTATTCTCTTTAATTACGATAAAACGTTCCTAATATTATGTACAGTTTAGCGCGTAAATTACCTATATAATACAATAACGAATATTATTTCGGAGACAATATTATGAGGCTGATGCGGAGCAACAACAACAAAAAAAAAGGAAAGGATCCGTCGTTCGTTCGTTCGCGGAGAGTGCGTGTGTTAGTTAATATTGGCGCGACACTCCTCCTCTCACTACTGTGTGCTGCTGATGATGGGCGCTCTCTCCTCCTACTCTACGTGCATATGTACGCGCGCAGGGGAGTGTATGTATAATACACCGATGTATGCGTCAAATATCCAAAGCCCGCGGCGCGCGACGAGGGTTTCCCTTCTGCCCCCCCACTCCTTCGGTTTATCTCCCTCCCTTGTAACACAACTCCTCGTTTTCTCTCGCTCCTCTTCTGATGCTGCGGGTGCTGCGATGATGATGATGATGATGATTATGATGATGACGATGACGATGATGATGCCCGTGAAAAGTTTTCGACGCACGCGCGCGCGCGCACGCACGCGTTTTTATTATATATATATGTCGCGCACGGGGCTCGCATGTATGCACATGCGCATGGACATATATGCATACACACACTCACGGAGTGTGCCCCTGACACGAACCCATATATATATATATATATATATATATATATATATATATATATATATATATATATACAAACGCCAGAAGCGGGCGCGCTGGCTCTATCGGCTCAGCTGGCTATAAATGCTATATAATATGTTGATGATGCTGTAGGGCTTGGGGGATGCGTCGCGAATTGCACACCACTGCACCCTGAATGAGAACGCCTTTTTTCACTACATATATGTATGCGATCGTATGTGCAGTTATATAGCGTTCGATTCGCATGAATGCGGGCGGGTAATACCTCTCCGACACTTGCTGCTGTTACTACTGATGCATGCGCGGTCGCACGTACACACATGCACACAGTGTACGCGCATGTACATTGTGCACCTTCATATTCATATTTTATATAGATGCCAGTATTTAGCTACTACATAATATTCTGTCACTGAACTGAGGAGTGGGAGAGAGAAAGAGAGACAGACAGAAATAAAGGAACATACACATGCGCGCGCGCTTAGCAGGTGGGCGAGGATGGCAATGATCGGCGGTGCATATGCGCGGATTTTACAAGCATTGTATACATAAGCGCGCAGTGCGCACACACGCGCACATTCTGCCACTGTGCTAATGGCTGGGCTATATTTATTTGGAACTTTGGATTTTGAGTAAAGAGACCTTTGAAAAGTCAGACAGACGGATGAGATATAGAGAGAGAGAGAGAGAGAGAGAGCTCTGGGAAATACTCAGATTACTTCTCAAATAACTTCTCTTTTAATTTTGCTACATGTACAATGTGCAGTGTGTACATACCTGTTTTAACAGCATTATTCAATTTAAAAATACTTATAATACTTATATATAGAATTGATCGAAGTTTGGAAAAATGCCTCGCAAGGAATATATTTACGTAAATTAATTAGTAAATTAAGACGTAATATAAGTGTTGCACACACATATATATATATGTATATATATATATATATATATATATATATATATATATATATATATATATATATATATTTAGAATGCTCTATTATTTTTGATTATCATTATTTATTCACTCAAACTGTTAATATTAAAATCATTGTGTATACCGTGTACATTATAAATACGCATCCATGTGTACAGAACTTCTGGTGTTATATAAATAAGTGATTATAAAATTGAATCCAGTAATGCGAGAGCATAGCAGAAAAACAAAAATAAGACCGTCTGAGTCTCTCGGTTCTGCCATATTATAAATAACTTATATAAAAGATCATGAAAACTACGTATTTGTGTTAATTATGTCCTTTAAAAAACGTTGAATATAATTAAATTTACTGTATTTTATATTTCTAAGCAGGGCCGGCCTTATATATAAACTACACAGAGGGGCTTCGCGCGAATAGCGACGGCACTGGCATCCCGGATCCCGCGCTCGTAACATTTCCGCAATGTAGCGAATGAAAATGGAAAGTTTGCTCGTTTCTTAGATTTTTTTTCGGAATCGCAAATATATCAGCGCCGTTGATCTTGGGGCAATGCTAATAATGCAAATGACCTCTCATGTGTTATGGAGACAGTTTTTTTTCTTCTGCTCTGTCAGCTTGCAGAACTTGGGTAATATATGATTTAAAAACGGCAAGTTTAAAATACAGCGTTATTTATAAGTATCAACATTTCAAAAATTCGCCATGGGTCGGACTCGCACGTAACCGTCCTCGTTTAGTTTTCACACGCGTAAGGGATCATCGAAAGCGTTTATTGTATCGAATGAAAAATCAATGTTTTCTATAAAAATCCCAACAGCATAAATATTAATATTTATAAATGTTACTTTATGCTTTTTCCCAAACGTTCGATTTGTAAACTTATTTTTTTATTCAAATGCACCGTTTTCCATTCCACGTTTCCAATAAGCTCAAAACAGAGGGAATATAATATAATATATATATACACACTTTTTCAATCTATTCAACATTGAAATCAGTTTCTTTTTTATATATTAAGATATTTATAAATCAGTATTTGTAAAACTGCATCACGTCTGTGAAATGAACTAAGGTTACACACTGATATTTTTCATAAATTTAATAATATATATAGCCTGAATTTTCAGGCTATATATATATATCAAAAATCTATCTGGAATCCATCTGCCATCAACTGGATTCTATATGGATTTTTACCTGTTTGAACAATTTACGTAAAAACCCATCTACAGATTTCTTCATGCAGAAATCTGTTTAGAATCCAATTGATTCAAGGCTCCGGCTAGATTTTTTAATTTACATTTTAATAATAAAAAATGAGCCTTGACAAGTTATTGATACCTTTGACATTTTTGTAGCTTAATGAATTTTTCACCGTCTTATACGAGAGGCGCAATCCCAGTTTTCGACACAGGGCGCTATGGGTCTAGGATGTGCTCTATTCGACCCCGTTTATAAAGGCCGTAAACAATAGAAATCATATTTTAATTGTAGCCCCGTTGCTCTTCAAAGTAAGTTTACTTACATCACCTCTTACAGAGAAAATTTTCGTTTCTTTGCCTCGGGCATTATATCTATATAAAATTAACAAATATTTTTATCGATTTTACAGTCTTTATACAATAATCTAATTATAATAATATAATGACAGTCAAACTGTCCTTGTTTATTATCATCCCCGTACAATCTGAAATAAAAGTTACTACTAAAAATGTTCAAAAAAAAAAATTAAAAATAAAATAAAATAAAATAAAATAAAATAAAGACGTTAAAAATAATAGAAAATAAAAAATTAAACATAAAGATATGAAACATACATTAATTAAGCTACTAATGATCTTTATCGTCTACTGTTTTTTTCAATATAAAAAATAAAAATTATTTACAATTGAAAAAAATTAGTTGTAATTTGTAATAAAAAAGGAAAGAAAATGTAGTGTACGTTTCCGCCGTATGTCACTTGTTGGGATCATCAGTAAGATTATAAGTTACCTAATCTTAGACATACGACGTACAAATGTATGATAGATTGGAAATTATTTAAAGATTAAATTCAAGTATTTTACTTGTGAAACTAAATAAAATTAGTTATGGAACTGTGATCCCATCGCTCAAATTAGTAAATGTGCTACAATTATGCAGCTCCGCAAATACTAAGACGATTTGTTTTCAACACCTGACAAATCGTTTATGAAGACCTAACGATATCAAACAGAAATTTTTTTTAATAATCATTAAATAATTTCAAATCTATTATATATTTGTACGTCGTATGTTTAAGATTAGGTCACCTGTAATCTTACTGATGAGCCCAACAAGTGACTTAGGGCAAAAAGTTATTTTATTATAAATTACAACAAATTTTTTTGAATTTTAAGTAATTGTTATTCTTCGTATTGTGAAAAACAGTAGACGGTAGACATCGCCAGTAGCTTAATTAATGTATGTTTAACAATACCAACCGTCACTAGTATCATATATTATTAAAAAAAAAATAAAGATATTGAGTTAATAATGATCCAAACCGCCTGCCCCCACCACCTAAATTTACCGCATCTTCCTGATTCTTTGCCCGACGTTTCAGAAATTAAAACTCGTCTTCCCTTTACAGCTTATAACTTGGTAAAGACTGACAGGCGGATAAAAATATTTATGAATTCAATAACAGTCGACATAGGCAAAATTTTGAATTATCTACATAATTTTCTTATCGATTTTTAAAGTATATATATATATATATATATATATATATATATATATATATATATGTGTGTATATATGTATATGTGTAAAGCTTTAATACAAAATAAATTCACAGTTTATGAACTATACAGAAAAATGATTAAAATTTCTCGTAGGACCATGTTTTGTGATATAAACGCCTACACGGTATTTATAAAACTACATTGTGTAAATTTAGTTATTTTTATGTAAAAATGTCAGTTTGTTGTTTTGAACCCGATTTACACGAATCAAAGCAATAAATTATAACGCTACTGATTATTAATTGCAGAAAATCTGTATTACAATTGTGATTTATAATTTGTACATAGCATCGGCGTTCGTACCGTTACGAGCCTAAATTATTTTTAAATCCCATCGGGCAATCTTCGCGCTTAAGTGGAAACGGCGGAACACAGTTAGCCTTGGGGGGAAAAGTGACATAATTCTTTAGAGTCAAGTATATATTCTACACTCTTTTTACGTAATACGTTTTTTTTTCTTCGTTGCTGCAAGTTTATAACGCACGTAATGGCGATAAGGTGTGGTTTATAAGTCATGAAACGTTTTAATATGCATGCGGAATCTTTTTTTTTTTTTTTATTATTCAATGCGAAAGATAGAGGAAAGGAATGAGAAAGGAAATAACAATTAAATATTTCATTATTAATATAATTTAAAATTACGGTTAAATAATACCGTAATATAACTAAAAATAGTACTTATGTCGACTGTTTTGAATTAAATTAATAAATATTTTTATGGCTCTTACAGTCTTTTTAATATAATATATTAACTAAAATAATGACAGTCGGACTGTCCTTGTTAATAGTCACCCCCGCAGAATCTGAAATAGAACTTATTACTACAATAAATTATATTAAAATTTTAAAAATTAAAAATAAAAATAAAATTCATAATAAAATAAAATAAAAATAATAAAAATAATAAACTATATTCTGTGTTAGTCAAGGACAATCTGACTGCTCCCACCACCTTATTTTCTCCTTTGGCGTCCGACGTTTCGAACCGCTACGGTCCATCCTCAGGAACTAAACAAAAAGTTTAGACTGTCATTATTTTCGTTAATATGTATTATATTATAAAGACTACGAAACCGATAAAAATATTTATTAATACCGTATTATCACTGGAACGCAAAAATCACGTTTAATTTTTTGCCTACAATTATTAACGCTAAATATAGCAATGAAATAATATTCCTATTGTTAAAAGTCTTCTTAATTTTAACATAATATTATAAAATTTAGAGGTACATTTATCATATTACCTTTAAAGTTCGGTATTACCGCTAAGTTTCATATCTATATAGATAAATATATTCAGCATGTCTCAAAAGAAGTTCAAAATCATTTATATATTATAAAATTTGTAAGAGCGTTTGTATCGCTCGCATTTACACCATCAGATAAAACTAAATTTAACCGAGAAGAAAATTACGAATTAGACATATATGTACATATATATATATACATCGCGATGTTATCAATTTAACAACTTTTATGTTCCGAAGGAGAGCTGCTCTACTCGGCACCGGGAAATGCGTGCGCGGGAAAACGCGTTTATTTTTCGCATACCTATATCATATATATATATATATATATATATATATATATATATATATATATATATATTAAAATTTACGCACGTTCGACGGCCTCGGTCAATCGGACGTCAGTTCGGTGGCAAGATCGCGAGGGTCAAACGCGCGCACCGTCTGTTAAATAATTACGATTGACTTGAAAGCAGCGCATTCAATTTATAAGATCCCCAAACATTCTATTAAAATATAGATACAGGCTAAGATGAAATGCAGAGAATTTTTATAAGAATTTGCTCTGTATGAAAAGCGTCAAAAAAATATGAAAACAAAATGCTTCTCACTATATTCAGTTTAAAAATAATAAAATTGAAAAATAGAAATTCTAAAAATATAACGTACACGCATGCGCGCACCGCGTGCGCGCACTCACACACACGCACGCACGCACACAATCAGAGATTATATAATATATGAAACAAAGTTCTCGCGCGACATTGTCGCACTCTCATTATTACTTAAACAATATCTCGATCGTTGATTTATGCCATTGTATATTTTTAGTCCGCATTGTAATACAAAGTCAGTATAGTAATAATGCAATTGCAGTATAATGCGATTGCGAATGGATCACCGGCCTTATTCCGCTCATTTTGCTTATATACGTCGCTCATAGCCCAAATTAATTTCTCGCTCGTCATTCTATAACTGTTTATCATTGCCACTTTTATTTTTGGTCGCGATTATATGTATACACATACATATGCATTTTGAGTTTTTGGACATGTATATATATGCGCATTTTTGCTATTGAATTATGGAATTTCAAAATTCAGTTACTATTAAATGTCCAACAGGAACACATACATGAACACACGTGCACATACGCACATATACAAAAGCCAGATGTTATATAATATATTATATTTCCATATTATTTACGACTATTCTGTCTATTCTATACATTTGTGCAAAGATCTTCAGGTAAAAATAGCGCATTGAGGTTTGTATGCGACGGGGCACATTTATATATTGGAATCACGGTTTATATAGATGTAAAAATAATTAATTATTCGTACTCTATCTTTGATTATTTTATTCATCGTTTCGATTAATTGGGATTATAAATACTGGGCTATAAAATTTAGAAAAAAACTTTCTAAAAAAATATCATCCCACGTGTATATTTTGTGACAATTTTCAAATGTGTTTTTCGTCAAGAATTTCACCAGAAACGTTGCTTTTGTTTGATGTTAATCCAATATGAGTATATTTATTGTGTATATTCTATAGCACCTTTGAGATATATAGGAGTATTATTTTGTTATAAATGTTGCTGCACCCATTAAAGATGATTTTGTCTATTTTTGAATTTTGTTACTTGCAAATAAAAATTTTTAGCAGAAAGGTATATTGTAAAAAAAGCAAAAGTATAATATGTTTTAGAATTTTTTATTTTTGACAATTGTTTTTAACAATTCAACTGTATCTCTCAATATAATCAGTAATAACCATTAATTACACATTTTGAAAAATTAAAAGAAAAACTGGAAAACTTTCTATATAACCGAGTATTATTCTAGTTACTGTATGATTATACAACGTCTAATTACCTCGTAGCAAAAACTCTAAATAAAAGATAATGAATCTACTAGATTTAAAATAAAACATATTTAAAAAGTAATTAATCTAAATACATTTGTTAGAAACATTCTCCTTGATTGGGGTTATTGTATTCCTATTTTAGTGATTTATTCGATTTTTTTTTTGACAATGTATTTGCAGATTGTTTTATATGATGTATACATATAAATAACAACTCATTTATGTTTCTATAATTATTCTAAAAAATATTTCATTTCGAACGTAAATCACCTTAAACCAGATGAAAATGGAAACTTTTATGGAATAGAGACTTTGAATTAAAGACTAGAAAATAACTAAATGTATGTAAAATTTGCAATCGGTTATCACCGATTTTAACTTTCTATGTATTTAAACATAAGAATATTTAACGTTAGAAAGTGGTAAGTAAAAAGTGATTTTAAAGATTTTCAGACGTAAACATTAAACTATTATTTGTAACCATGCCTTTCATTTACTTCTATTTTACGTTACTACAAAGTCTCAAGTAGATCAATCAAGCCTCATGGAAATGTAAACGTTTGTAAAATATTTCATAATCAAAAATTATAAATTATAAATTATAAACGTTCGCATTTCTTGAAAACGTCTCTTCGCGTTCTCGTACTTGAAGCTTCCTAGCAATGTCGCATAGACGTAAATAAAGGGCATGATTAATTAAAATTTATGATAAACCAATATTTACGTTCAATATTTAGATATATTACATGATTAATTAAAACGCGAGGGGCAGTGTACTTTTTACATGATCGATAAGAATTCGGTAAGAAGATTCCCAGTTGGTAAAAACTGACTGTGACAAATTACGAATAGTAAAACATCATAAATTATTTTAAATTTCAGTTAATCGTGACGATTAAATAAGTAAATGGAAATGTTTCGAATATTTTATTTTTATTTTTACCTTTTAATTATGAAATTTGCACTACATTATTATACAGTTTGTCGAGTTCGTTTTAGACTTTGCAGATATATAAAATAAATAAATAAAAGAGCATTATTGACTAAAATTTGCAATAATCTAATATTTATGTATGAACACGAAAAACAGAATATATTTTGCTCGATAGATAAAAACTCACTTTGACAAACCCTTAAAAAAAGGATGTTTCCTGTTGAAAAAATTCAGCTGAAGGTTATTATAATTATTATGTAAAAGCTGGTATAACCAAATAACTAATAAAATTGTCTATAGACCAACTTTTGATATATTATCAATGATGACACTAAAACACATGCTATATACTTAAAATAAGTATGGTTTATCAATATTTATAAATAAATAAATAAATAAATAAATAAAAATAAAATTTCTAAATGTACAACAATCATAACTTACAGCCTGTTTTTTAGTTTAATCAACGACATGGCAGTATCATATTGAGATAAAGATATGAAAAATTTAATTTTTAAATAATTTGTTTTTAATTTTGTAGTACATGATAGTTTCAGTTGAGAAATCATACAAAATTCTCACGTGAATTTTCACCTGAAATTTCACCTGGATCTTTAGCTGATTTATGGGTATGTCTCGATATGCCTATACTAGTTTTTATATCGTTGAATTAAAACTGTGCGTACACATAATTATTTGAATTTTGAAACACTCCTTTTTTATTACGTATTACGTGAATATACATTATTATAATTTAGTTTCGATGGATATCCAACCGAAAGTCCCGCTCGTCAGCTAAATGATTGCCTAAAATAGTCGCATTCTACGCATCCAAACGCTTTTTGTTACTACCATTGGCTAAATTTATCTTTAAATTTCTCTAAGCAAAAAAAAAAAAAAAAGAAAGAAAGAAAGACGAAAAAATCTGTCAGCCACCCATAAAATACAACGCAACATAATATTGAGAATATTTACTATATAATTTCGGTAAAATGAATTAACTTGCGATCATGCTGGGAAATGTCGTATTGAAATTCTCAAATGTTTCGGCGAGATAATTTGTAGCAGGTTTACAGGCATACATATGAACGTAATAAATACGAACGTTTACTTTTTTAATATGGTATTTATGGATGCTTAATTATACTGCGGCCGATAATGAAATTTTTTTAACAGCTAAATTTAAATATTTTGTGTTCCGTTTCAAATAGGTTATAATATAAAACAGAAAAATTAAAGCATTCAAGTAACTAAACGGTAATTATTGAAAAAATTATAGAAATAAAAAAAAGTATAATATATGATATTTAGGTATCATAAAAAGATTAAGATTAAATTTACGAATCGTTTCAAGGGTAAATGATTTTTTTATTTAAAATTTCGTTTTTTAACATTGACAATTCAAAACGTCTAAATTATTAATAAGCGTAATTTTTAATTGAAAATTCTTGACTTAAGTTTGAAAGGATTCATATATTTATTTTCAGACTAAAATTAGTAGTTATCGTTAAATTTTTTTTATTTAAATTCTAAAACTTTTATATTTAACATTAGTTTTTACAAATAGGAAATTTTTACTTATACCAATGCTTCAATCTTTTCGTTATATCTTGTATACAAATGCCAAAAGTTTCAATTATGTACAATATTAAATTTTAATTTTAAAGATAAATTTAAGATAAATTTAAGATAAATTTAAATAATTTAAGAAGTCAGAAAATAATCTACTTGTTTTCAATTGAAATTTTTTTAGTTTCATTTAGGTAAAAGAAATAGAGAATTAAAAATATTTAAGTATTCTCAAAATTATAGATATTTAAAATGTTCATTGTTTACATTTTTGATTGTACTCAATCCTTAATATTTTCTCAGGATAGTGATTTAATGAAACGCCATAATAAAATATTATTATGACATAAGAATTTATTCATTTTTTCTTTCGAGACCATAGTTTTGAAGTAAATTGAAAGTGTTCAATAAATTGCATCTGAATGGGTCTCTTAATTATATATTTATAATTTTTTTTCTTGCATTTCAGTATTTTTCCTAGTAATTATGAAAAATAACTAAAATTTGGTAAAAAGCCAATAATAAGCTTAAAATATTATACTTTTATATAATTAACTTTTTTCACAGCATTGATTGATAGAGATTTATCTATTAATTTTTTAAAGGTAATAATAATAATAGAAATATAGAAATATATTGTATAATCTAATTAATGTAAGTTTATTTACATTACGTCAAATATCAGAATAATTATTGACAATGTGGATTAGCTATTTTTCTATCTTTAAGGTTTTATAAACAAATTTCTTTATCTTTTTTAATTGTACATGATATCGCTTATGTTCTAAGACTAAAATAATTATGAAGCGAGAACTTAATTATTAACGTTGCAATACCCAAAAGATATTTTAGTGTATATAAACATTTGCCTTATGCATAGAAGTAGCAGAAAATAAAATTTTCACAGTTCAGAATAGTTCTGTAATAAATTCATATGTTGTGTTCACTTAAAGGTGTTTTAAAATTCAAGTTCTAAAGTTAGTTCGCTCCATTAAAATTTTATGAGAACCTTAATCATTTTTGAATGTTTATAATTATTATCTATTAAAAAGCAATAAGATTAAAGAAAATTTTCACATACACAAACTATGTATGTTTACTGAAATTCTTAAAATATCTTTAAGCAATAGTTCATATTCCTATATACCGACTTTAATAATTAATACTCATTTTCAATTATCCTCCTGCTGCATTTGAAGCTCTCGAAGCAATTGAGCTCTTTGCTTTTCAAGTTCATCTTCTGAAAGCTCGTGATGTGCATTATCATTGGCAGAACCTTCACTTTGTGCTGATGACCTACGATGCTTATCTTCTTTTCTTCTTCTATCTGGAGATTCCTCGGAAGACGGAATTCTTGAATGCGATCTCTGTACAATAAATAAGTTTGTAATAAATAATTTATAAAAAGCTACTAAATCATTTTTTTCTTAACCCACAGATTGACTTCTGCCTCTCTTCTTCTTGTTTTTTTTTCGCTTAGCTTTTCTGGCATCTGACTCTGAACTATCTGATTTACTGACAACGCTATCCGATCGAGATCTATGTCTCCTTTTCTTTAATCCTTTCTCACTTGCCTCTGATTCCTATAAAAAAATACAAGGTTAATCATTAATATTTAAATACTATTGTAAAATGGTATTGAAAAATTATATTAACAATAATTACACTGTGTGATTTAGAACGTGATCTTCTTTTAGGTTTTTTAGCTTTTTTCTTTTTACTTCTGATATGATGATGACTGCAACTTTCTTCAAGTTCATGTTGGTACTCTTTAAAAATTCTAACTCTTTCACTTTCAAGTGTTATAGCTTTAAAATCTGCTTCCTCTTCTAATTTACTTCGAATATCTTCCCACGAAACTTGGTGATTAACTTCAACTGACTTTAATAAATTTTTAAATCCTGTTTCTAATTTTTTGAATTTTCTAGTTTCTTCCTTTACGCGTTCTTTTTCTCTTGCTTCTGCTTTTTCTAGTAACAAATTATAAGTCAATTTTACATTACCAGCATCCAAAGTTGCAGATTTTCTGTCTTCACAAACTACAGTCGCGAATTCCTCGAAAGTTGTATTTACTTGGACTTCAAAATTTTTCTCTTTTAATATTTCACGTATAATTTTTTTTTCATCATGGAATCGCGATTTTAGATCTTCCACATAAAATTTAAAAAGATCTAATGGAGTGGATCCTGGCTGCCCAAGCATTGCAGAAAATCTAAGATCTGCCGATAACATAGGATACAGTTCAACCCATAAAGACATTGAAGTCAGTTTTCCTTGTTCGTGTAACTCATCTAATAAGCTCTTTAAAAAATGGTTTATATGAATTAATTGAATTTAGGAAATAATTTAAAAATGCATGCACAAGATATTATTAATACTAACTATGAATCCATCTCGATTTTTCCTTTCTTGACGTTTTCTCCGTTTCTTCTCTCTTTCTTTTTCTTCTTCTTCATCCTTCTCTAACTGACGAATGTGATTTTCAAAAACTAATAATGCATCTTCTTTATCCATTTGTAATAAATCTGCATCTGCAAATGATGAATGTTGTAAAAGTAAAGCCTGAGCTTCTTGCCAAGTAGTTTTGTAAGTAACATCTGTCATAATATCTAGAACTTGAGCTAATCTTTTTGTATTTCGTTTCTTTAATTGTTTGGCTTCTTCTTTTTCTCGTTTTGCTAAATTAAATATAACATCTTCATATATATCACGTCGATCTGAATCACCCACTGCACGCCAAATTTCCAAATTTTCATACATTTCTTCACATTTATAATATTTTATTAAGCTCGACATTCTTTCATTTTCTAATAAAAATTGCTCTAAGTCTTCTTTGGCTTTCTTTAAGCTAAAAAATTAAACAAAAAGTTATTTAAATAGCCTCAAGAAATTATATATATATGGAGTTTATAAAATTTCAAATTAAAAAAATAATTTTTTTATTTTTACCGTAATCTTTCATGTTCTCTTTCTTCTTTTAACTTTTGTGTTTTATAAGCATTGAATGCTTGCTTTCTTTCATTTAGTTTCTTCATTTGGGGATATCGTTGATCATTCTGAATCATTTTGACTGCTTGTTCCCATGATGCATTAGAAGGTACATCTTTTTCCCTAAGTAATTCTTTAAAAGCTTCTATTGCTTCCTTTTTATCTTTGAACTGCATTTTTGGTTCAGGTGTACTATTTCTACTACCACTTGCTGAACCTTTAGCAGAATTACTATCTTCGTCTGGCTTTGGAGGAGGTGTAGGAAGATTTATAGCTGCAAGTGTTGCTGCCATAGCTTGTTCAATTGCAGATTTACCACCTGGTTCTGTAGCACTTGCTTGTGTTATTACACCCAAATTTGCTGATAAATGATGCAATACTCCACCTCTAATTTCAATAAATGTTTTTAATTAGTTGTGTTACAGTATAATTACATTAAATAATTACATTAATATTTCTATTACATTAAATAATGAAATAGAAAATATTTTTATATAATGTTAGCGTTTCGTTTAGTTATCTTTTAAAATTTAATACTGTTTTTTAACCATTCATAAAATAGCACACAAACTAATTTAAGAATTACATCAATAATAAAAAAAACGTTTACTACTCTATAAAGTTAGATATTTTTCAAAAGTTTTGTTAACAAAACTAGATTCTCTTATTGGTATGCAAATTTACTTCATTATACAAATTAAAAATCATGCTATTTTAAATATTATAAATATACTTAATTTTAATACTAACGTATTTGTAGCACTGGCTACAGCAGCTGCAGCTGCAGCTGCTGCTTCTTCTGCTATTATTCTTGCTTTTAATTCTTCTAATTCAGATGGAATAATCCATCTAGACTCCTTTGTTGTTATATTATGGTAATAAACTTTACCATTTTCTGATTTATACTCTTTCCATGGACATTGAGATAACAGAAGCTCACTAGGAGATTTCAGTTCATCTGGTTTATCCCATAATGATTGCTTGGTTACACTATTATAATAATAAGTACGACCATCAGGTGCTTTATGTTCTGTCCAATCACATTTTTTTTCTGACAGAGCATTTGTTGCAATATCTGCAGCAGTAGGTGCTGGAGGTGGTACACCAGGAGCTGTAATATGTGGAGGAGCAACTAAAAATGTATAATTTAAATTTTTGTCATTTCATGCACATACAATTATAATTTTATATTTACAAATATATATAAACTTATTTTTCTACGATAACTTATTATCATTCTTTTAAAATAATTAGCTAAATTATAAAAAAAATATAAAACATGCATTAATGAATTATCAATAATACCAAAATAATTATTGTTTGTTATTAAATAAACTGTTGAAATTATTTACCAATTACACTAGGATCTGGAGGACCAGCTAATGGAAAACCAAAACCTGGTGGTGGAATAGTAAACTGTGGAGGCATTATTCCTGGAGGACCTGGAGGTAAATTTGGAGGTGGTATAAATGGAGTTGCTGGCATCATCGGAGGTACAAAAGCTGGTGGTGCTGGTGGAAAACCAGTAACTGTTGGTGGTGCAATTCCATCACTGGAAGCCTGGTTCACCAATATAATTAAAATTTTACAGTTGAGTGTGATTTAGCAAAATACATTTAGTTTTCATTTTGTAATGTTATATTATATACTATTGTCATAAACTTTACATAGAAATTGTAGTAATATAATACCTGTTAGATATTTATTATGGACTACAATATTGTCAAGAATAACGAAAACAATTTTAATCTTATAGAGCATAACCTATAACGGACTATTAAACAAGAAATAAAAAGTAATAAATCCTGAAAAGATAGGTAGTATAACATAAAACATAGAAAGAAAATAAACATATAATTGTAATCATACTGTTATTTAAAATGTAAGCTAGTTTAAATTAAAGCTTTATACCATTATCCAAACAGCTAAACAGGAACACCATAGAGATATTAACACCTAAGGAACCTGGTAAATTCCCCGAGGAACGCCAATGTCACCAATACACCAATGTGCATACACCAATCTGGTCAATAACACATAATTTAGTAGGCAAAAGCGTGGGTAAGAGCTGGCTGCGGGCCTGATCTGATCTGATGCTTATTAGCTTCACGTGATGCGATGCGGTATGCGGTACTGCGGTAGTGCGGCTTTATTTCTGGTTTCAAACCACGGTTTCAATGGCTTTAGATAGTTTCAACGGGTTTCTTTTCAGCAAGTTTCAGCTCTGTTTTCAGCCTAGTTCAGCTTAGGTTTCGTTAGTTTAGGTCTTCAGGTCATTTCAGATTCAAAGATCACGTTTTATCAGATCTAATCAGATCATCGTTAGGTTCAGCATGGTTCAGTCTGGTTTAGCGAATAAGCGCAGTGGTCGAGTACGACTTCTGAGTCAAAGAGATGTTATAACAATAAATGAGCTTGCTTTTTTTATTTTTGTTTTTGTAAACTGTAAAATATATAAAAATTAATGAAGTAACCTTTTTAATTAATTTTTAATTTCGATTAATTTTGTTTGAGCCTTATTAATATTATTTTTGTTGACCAGAAATATCTGATTTAACCTTACATTGTGAAAATACTTTCAATTCTTACAGAGATAAGTAAATTAATATTTTAACTAATCAAGATGGTGTATCTTGAAAAATTTAGTACTTAGTTTCTTCATTTAGATGTTCAATTTCTATATAAACGAATAAAAAAAATTTTTTAAGAAAGGATAAAATATCAAATTTATATAGATACATTAGCGATGTAATAGCTGATAATAGGTACTATTTTCAAAATGCTTTTTCACAAAAATTCGACCGCCAACACCAAACAACTCAGTTTGATTGTTTTTTTTCAAAATCTAGTTTTGCTTTATGAAACATTAAGACTAGATTCATGTAATTTTCCAGCAATAGTTGTATAAGATTGTACTCGAACTTTCATCGGCGATAGTATCAACTAGCAGGTTTCATAAGTGCAAAAGATCAACATCCTATAATATCAATATGTTGTAATTATATCAATATTGAAATTTTATAAGTCATGATAATGGCATAATTTGTAAACTTATTATTGAAGTTAACTATTGCAATCGGTATTATTACATATCATATATGAACTTTATAATACTAGATAACTTAATTTATTGTAAAACTATTACAAAATAATACATGAAAGTATCACCCCAAACGTAGATAATTTTTTATTTATATAAATTTGATGATATTATGAAAAAAATTCAGATGTTTTTAAAATATTCAAATCAAATTCATACTTGCCTCCTCTGTTCGCGTGACTTGTTTATCGCAAAATGATAGAGTTTTGTTAATAATGTAGGATAAGCTGCATAACACAATCTGGCACAACATCGCTAGAGTGTTGTTAAGTTTTTAAACCTGTTTACAACATAGTTTACACAGAGCTGCACAGAGTTTAAGTTTACCAGCGTTTACATATAGCTAATGACCAATAGGGACTAGCTCGGACTTGTTTTAATTTTAACTGTTTTGAACAAATAATACTATGCTCGATATATTAAAACAGTTTAAAGTATATTTTTGTTTTCAAAAAGGTATATATTAAATACATAATGTATATTAATAAGAATGATCTTAGAATTCATTTAAAACATGACAAAAATTGAAGTGGTTCCGGGAATCGATCTGTATTATTGAGTTAAAAAAATATTAAAAAAAAATTTTTTCTTTATCAATAAAATTTACTTATTCATGTACCGATTTTCTGTACGCAGCTATTTATACCGGCCCAGCGTGTAATATCCTCGTTAATATTTGATAATTTTCAAATGTTATTTGTACAGTATTCCTTAAAACTTGAAATTAAAACGACAATAACTTCTGTGCATTTTTTCTAATGAACTTAATTATGTGTTCAATTGGAATAATGCGAATCGTATTGAGCTGTTATGTAGGTATATACAATTCTTCTATTGTAAAATGCATATAAAATTTCTGCTCTTTGATAATATTTTATACTCATATAAAATTTGAAGTGCATATATTTATTAATTTATTATATGCATTTATTATATCTCATCAGCACGTATCGGCAACATATTTTCATTGGTATTCATCTGTAAATTTGTATTCTCTCTACCCTCTATAATCTGTATATTCATATATATAGAAATCACGCGCGCATTAGTAAAATGGCGACGCGGGGCCCACATCTATATAGATCGAGGAACAGAAAGATGGCCATAGCTGGCCATAGCACAGTAGATACTGGTAGATATATATAGATATATATATATATATATATATATATATATATATCGTATATCATGTGTCGCCATATATATTGATTCCGTCGTCAAAAAATTGTAGTTTGGTTTGTCAGTTGAAAACACAATTGAAAATAATCATTGCTAAGTTTTGTTTTTTTCTGCTTTCCTTACGTGCTATATTATCGATGACTATATAGATTCGAAGATGTTTAATTTTAGCGATAAATATTAGATTAGTTTGCTGATAAAAATACTTATTACATGCTAAATATATTATTTGCAGCTGATTTCTGTTTCTTAGTTTTATAACTTATAACCTTACATATTTTTTAAGTGTATATATAAAGATTCATTCAAGAGCTTTTGAAATAAAATCTTAAATTGTGAAAATGATACTTATTCGAAGTGTAAATATACTTAATGCAGGTTTTCAATTAAGGAAAGGTATAATTATAAATTGCTCTAAAACTCGCTTAAAAGTGACATCACCTTCAGGATCAATTTTACCTGAGCCAAAAAAGCCTCGATTGGGCTATTTGGGAGTCATTTGTGCAGTTTCAATGGGTATTTTCATAGGTGCTACTATTAGTAAAAATGTAGCTAATTTTCTAGAAGAAAATGAACTATTTGTTCCATCAGATGACGATGATTAGATATCTCAGAAAATATGTAAGAATATCTCATGTTTTAATATAAAATAACTTTTAAATTTAACTATACAGTCCTCAAATTTTGTTTTAGATAATTTTTGAACTACAAGATGAAAAAGTTGGAGCTGTAAAATAAAATATTACTTTACCTGTTAAACCTTATTGTTATAAATGAATTTATTTAAATATATACTACAGTTTTAAATATTAAAATTTATTTATTTATAAATACAACTAATATTAGAGAAAAAAATATAATTACATGACTTACTACTGTGTACAAATGTTTGTTTCTAAATAAAAATTAAATTATAAATAAATAAATATTGTACAATAGTACAGTACAGAGATTTTTTAAATCTTTATATAATACTTCATTACTTAATTCTGATAGTGTTTTATTCAATTATTAGCATATAAACAATCGTATAAATTCTTTGAATTTATAAATTATCAGTTAACAACTATTAGGCTTGAAGTTTTTCATATTTATTGAACAAAATTTCAAGCAAAATTTAATAAAAAAATAAGCTTAATAAATAACTAAATAAAACACTATTCATTAACAACAAATATTCTGACATTTATACAAGATACTATTTCTTTGCTATACATATTTACAAGAATCAATATTTGTCAAAATTTATGATACATTTTTATAAATAAAACAGCATCAAGTAATTTTAAAATGTAATTTAAAATTTTTTAATTTTTTCTTAAGCATTGGTCATGTTTTCCCTGTACTTTTTTAGTAATTAGAATTCAATAAGCATTTCTGAACATAGTTTTATGATTGTATTATTCATGTATAATACAAATTTCTTTTCATAAAATTTGTTAATATTCTACTTGTCATAGTGAGTGTCAAGTAATAAACTTTAATGCAAAACATATAACTTGATAAATTATTTTAATTTTTTATAGATATAGAATCTTTGTTTAATTAAATATACATATTACATACAATTATATATAGTATTAAATATTTGTTTAAAGCTTTGTCAAGAAATGCTTATTGTGAATCTTTTTATTTTAATAATTATATTAAATTTAATACAAATGCAAATTCGTTAAATAAAAATTAATTCGTTAGGTTTAGTATATTACATAATAATTTGTAAAATTTTGAAAATGTGAAACTATTCATTATTCTATAATTAATCTTTTCACATATCAAATTAAGCTAAATGCCCGTTTTATAATAGAATTGTGACTTTAGTATATAACAATAGACAACTACTGTTAGTCCAAAAAGGAAGACCTTATGAATTATAATTAAGTGTTACCCAATTAAATTTAAAATAACGAGAAATTTGTGCTATAACTTATTCTGGTGGTCGTTTGTGCAAACCCCATCCATGGAAGCATTTGGTAAAACGACGTGATTCTTTTCCTTTGGCAGTAAGATATAATTTTCGTGGTTTTTCGGGTTGTTTAACTCGAAGATGTTGAATATAAACCTAAAAATAAATTCATTTTTAGCTTTACATGGAATGCAATGGTTTTTGTTACATAAAAGAAAAATAAAAATAGTTTTTTATTCCAATCACCAAATAAAAATACACAGTATAAAAGTATAATTTAATGTTTTGCTAATGAATATATCTTACCTGTGCTGATTTGTAAGCTAACTTTATTTCTACTTCTGAACAGCGAGCCCCAAGCCATAAAAATACTTGTTCACCGTTATCAAGTATCATGATGTCATCATCAGCTAAATCATCCTAAATTAAATAAAGTGTTTTAAAATAAATTTAGAAAGATCATTTTAACGATGCAATTATTCTGTAAAAGTATAGCTTATTCTATTCTTACTTGACAAAAATCAGTACACTTTTCACTAATAGTGAAATATCCTTTTTCATTTGAGCATCTAAACAGTCTCGTAAATTTCATGTATTCTGCATCAGTCTCGTATTGTTTTTTTCCACCTAAGCCAACCCAAAAGAAATTTTCTGGTTCTTCTCCTTCATTTAAAATTTGAAGACTTATCCAAGGCTACAAAAGAAAAAAAATTATTAAATAATTATGTTATAAAGTTGAGAAAGTATTGTTTTATTAAAACAGCAATCATTTAACTGCAAAATTTACATTATTAAACATTTCTTCTGCGATTTCTCCAACTAATCTAGCATCTTCATTATCACACTTAGAACCAATCCAAACGTAAACTATTGCCGTTTCATCGTCGTTATTAAACGGTACATTTAAAATATAACTACGAGAATATATATTAATCAGTATATTTTTAATATAATATCAATTTGACAGTATAAAATTAATTCTATATAATTAATATACCAGAAAGCTGAATTTAACAAACTCGCATCTGGTGTAATTTGAATCAGTCTTGTACATAATGTGCTACCATTGCTTCGTAAATGATAAAATTCTACTTTATTTTCATCAGCTGATTTTGTTTGTTTTCTCTTTCCTTGATGAATGATAAATTTTCTTTTAAAATGCGCCATAAATTTTAAATTTTCTTGCTGTTGATGAGTTCTAACTACCTCTAACTTTTCACCAAATAATGACTTAAACTTCTTTTGTAAACTGAAATATAATTAATAATGAATTTCAATAATTCAATTTAAATTTTATTGAGTAATATTAAAATTTTAATTACCTAAAGGTAAATGTAAGCCAACCCATATTTCCAGCATCTCGTCCTTGCCAAAAATAAACCATACATTGAAAGTCGTCTTCACACTGTTCATCACCGTCATCATTTTCATTAACATCTAAAGGCTAAGCAAACACAAATAATAAAATTTAAAGAATAAATATTAATTTATAGTTTTTATAGCATTAATAAAGTAGTGTACCATCCAATATCTACAAAGAAATACATAACAGTCCCCACTGTAAAAGTGTCCTAATTCTTCTTCAGGTAAGCGAACGAATTTTTTGCCTTCTAAAACAAAGGCTTCCATTGCTTCTAAATCATCATTCCATTCAACCATAAGTTGTTGTGCTTCCGTAGGCGACATTAGAGGTTGACGAGGCATAAATAATGCAGCTAAATCAGCCTAAACAAGCAAGTATCAATAAATAATATAAAAATTCAACATCACTTAACATATTACGTGTCAAATATCACCTTTGTTTCTTGTTGTTTAGCCCATTTCGTAAGATCAGCACCAGTTTTAGCCACAGACTCAGCAGTTCTTGTAAAATCTACTGCAATTACTTCATCCCAACCAGTAAATTTACTTTTAAATATTTGGGATTCTGTACCCTCTTGTAACCTTGTAACCAAAGCATATTCGGGTCTCTGAATCATATTAAATAACTCCTGAGATAATTTAACTGCTGCAGCTCGCACTAGTCGAGTTGATTTTTTTCCAAACCTATAATATAAATAAAAAAAAATTTTACCATAAATTAAAGCTGATGTATGCATTTTTGAGTTTGAATTAAATGGTTTGTTAATTTTATTACATACCAAACATAAACATCCAAATAACAATCTAAAATATACACGTTTCGATTATTAAGAAGTGTACTGACTAATTTTCCATGAGGTACTTCAACTTGAGGTAATTCCAAGTAACCCATTCCTAAACGAACTTGATATAATCTTGGTATAACTGGTACAAAATTTGGATCAACATGTTCCTAAAAATATTGAATTATAATGAAATTTTAGAGTAATTTTATCCTTGTAAATGTACATTCATACATGCATACATGCATGCAGGCGCGCGCGCGCACACACACACACACAGAGAGAGAGACAGACAGAGAGAGAGAGAGGCTATATATTTTAAAAATATATACCATTGGTTTTACTGGGCTACTAGAACCTAAACTTTTCCAAAATGCCTCAGTCTCTGATCCCATCATTTCAGTGGTAATTTCTGATTTGTTTTTTCTTTCATTTTTATTAATTTTTTCTGCCATTAATCTAGATTTAGATTTTAACGTATTTTTTGCTTTTGTACCATACCACATATATATTATTTTTCCACAGTCAAGTACAAATACATAATTTGGATCTAAGGATTCTGTACATACAGGAACTGGTTCCAAATGTATAGAGGCACCAGCAGCATGAACTCGAAATAGTCTTGTTACTGCTGGCTGTAAATAAAAATTTCTTATTCATCATTGAATCATTGAATTTAGAGTAAAACTAAAATTGCTCTTACTGTATCTTCCACAGTGTAAAATCCAGATGAAGTTCTTCCACCTTCAATATATGTAATACCAGATTCAAACAGCATTAAAAATTCATCTGATTCATCTCCTTGCTCTTCTCTGATAGTTCGGCATTGAGCTCCAAGAAAGTTACGTAAATTTACAGCATGAATGGCTGCGCATGCACGTTTATCAAGCTATTAATAAATTAAAAATATTAAATAGTTATATTTGAAATTAAAGTCATAAGGAAAATATTATTAAAATATAGAAAAAAGAAAAGAAAGTACATACTGTAGCTTTTTCTCCAATCCAAAAATAAATTGCCCAAAGTATTGATCCACTATCGTCAATACTAGTTTTTAAAACAATATAACAATCTCCTTCATAGAATTTTCCATGAGCAACTTCTTCTATTTGATTTGGTAAAAAATTTTCAATTTCCCAAATTGATATACCAGGTGCCTGTCCAGCATCTTCGTCAAAAAATTCAGAATAATCTAATGGGGGTTTTTCTAATGTTTCATCCCACCTTTTTGGCCTGTAAAAGTAAATATTATCAATGAAAACTATGAAACTGTTTTTAAAAAAGTAAGTACACATACTTTAATGATTCTGCTTTGGCATCTTCCCAACTACTATCTTTATTTTTTTCTTTAGCAATATCTTTCATTCCCTAAATAAACATTTAATTTAAGAATCTTGAATAATGTTACTATTACATAATAAGTTATAATTCATTAATAAACATTCGCGCACCTTTAAAATTTTTGCTTGATCTTGATCTGCTTCTTCTTGATCGCGTCTTCGCCTTAATCGCATTTTTCTAGCAATTGGATCTTTACTACTGTCTTAAAAGAAAGATTATTAAATTAAAAGTATTGTAAATTTTTTCACAATTCATTATGTAGTTTATTTAATAATTTCTGTATCTGTATTACTTTTTTTATTATTGCTGATTAGCACCAGTATTTGCGAGTATAAATAGAGCGACTTTAAATACATAAAAAAAATTATTTTTTATTTTTAAAATATGTTTTTAGTTATTACTTTGGAAAAATTATATAATTAAAATAAAATTTTCATATACTTACTAGCTGTTTGTGCAGGTGCAGGTATATTTGCACCTGCAAGGCGTAATTGATGTTGCAAAGAAAAATCAATATTATAAAATTCAATGCCTGACCCTCTTTGAACTTCTGTTGGTTTAGGAGGCATGACTAAATTTGGATTGTCTCTTAAATCAAGGCACTCTAAATCTGTGAGTAAATGGATAGCATCTGGTACAGTAATGAGTCTGTTAGATGTTAGAATTAACTGTTTTAATGATCCACACCTAAAAAAAAAAAGAATTTCATTGTTTCGATAATTATAATTATTTCATTATAAAAAACGAAGCATAAAAAGTACTTGCCTGCACAGTCCTTCTGGAATCATTTCTAATCGATTTTTTGCTGCAGAAAACACTTGCAACGATGAAAGCTTTCCAATTCCTGAAGGAATACCTCTAAAATCTAATTCATTATCATTTAAATATAATCTTCTTAATGACGATATTTTACAGAGTGAAACAGGTAAGGCAGTTAATTTATTTCTACATAAATTTAATGTTTCTAGTTTTTGCCACATCTCTACAATAAAAAGTTCATTAATTTTCAAAAAACAAATTCAAAGATATATTTAAATCTTACCTATTGCAGTAGAAAGTTCAGATATTTGATTATCACTCAAATTGAGACGATGAAGATTAGGTAAAGAGTAAAGAGCATCAGGAACTCTTGGTAAAGCATTTTGTGATAAGTCTAATTCCTGCAAGTTTGTTAAACTTTCTAAATTTGAAGGTATATTATTTAGAGTACGCTGAGTATCACGCATTTGTAATGTTGTTAAATTCATTAATGAAGGAAGTTGCCTGCATTAAAAAAGAAATTCATCAGAATCAAATTTGTAATAAGAGTATCAATTTAATTACTAACTAAAATACTATTCACACAGTCTTACCTTAATTGGAAATGTCCAAGTGGATTATGATTTAAATTTAAACTTTGTAAGTTAGCTAATCTTCGGGTTTGAGGGGGTAACGTTTCTAATTGATTATGACTCAGGTCAAGAAACAATAAATCAATTAAGTGAATAAATAATGTATTTGGAATTGTTTCAATACTAAAAAGTAAAGTCAAATATATAAATTAAATAAATTATATAGTCAAATGTATAAATAAATTAAAATTATTTAACTTTTTTTATTAACATTTACTTACTGATTATGACTTAAATTAAGGTTAAGCAAGGAACGAGCCCTTTCAAGTCCTTCTGGTACTTCACGTAAATTATTTTGACTTATATCTAGTGTAGTTAATTCTTCTAAATGAAATAACTCAGCTGGTATTCCACTAGATTTGATGTTATTGTTACGTATATTTAATGTTCTTAAGCATCCAAGTTCAGTTAACTCTCCAAATAATCTTTCTAGACGGTTTTTTGTAAGTGACAAATGTTCCTATAAAAGTATATTATTTCTTATTAGAAATTTGTTATTTATTAAAATACTATGAAATTTCAATTTTCAATTAAATTTAAGAGATTTTTAGATCAAAATATAAAATATTAATGATACCAGTTTTAGAAGTTTTCCCATTTCTTCTGGAATTTCTCGTAAATTTGTACTGTCCAATTTTAGCCATTGTATTCCTGTCATTAATCGAACTGACTCTGGAAATTTACCTTCCTGAAATTTCAAAATATATAAATTCATTAGATGTTAATACAAATAATTTCCAAGCCTTCAACAATATAAGAAAATATTTTTAAAAACCATATTAGTAAAGCTCCCAAAAAAGTTACATTAATTATAACATAAACTTAATTAGTAAAATTAAATAAAAATATTTATTTAGTAAGCCAATAATATTTAATTTCCTTTACCTCATAAATATACTACCTACAATATTTTCATTTATTTATAAAATGAAACTGAATGAAGAACTTTACTTACTCCAAAATCATTTTTGCTAAAGTCCACTCCTCGAACGAATGGTAATACTCCAGTATTGGCCATTTTTTCTTGTAGCCTAATCTCAAGATTAAATCATGCTATGTATCATAAATTGTAAGGTGAATTATTTATCAAGATAAATAATTTCTAAAGTATTTTTCCGTCACGAAGAGGTTAGGTTTAAATACATGTAAAATGCGTGAAGTTTGGAATAATAAAATCGTGATCATGGGCAGAACGTATTTTTTTTCACCGTAATATACGATAATAGTTACTGTGTTATATTTTTAATTTTCTACAATCATCCAAAATAGAAAGGCAGGAAACTAGAACACATTCCTCATCCTTTAGCTCTTCGTGTTGATGGGGTCACAATTATTTCAGGTGCAATCGTGCAATTGCAATCTTACAGCATTTCCAATTCCAAATAACATTTTTTCTTCAGTAGTTTTGACACCAGATGGAGTCTAATAAATTTTCAACCTATATTTCAAACGAACATTTTCAACATCATCATGCTATAGTTTATGTTAAAATTCTAACACCGTATAATTAGGTATAATAAATAGAATAAGCGGAAACATTCAAATGATTCCTTATATTTTATTAATTTTGAGATCTATATTGAAACAATAATATATATATATTTTTAACATTTTTTATTTTTTAAAAATAAATTTTTTTAGCTAATTTGTATTATAAAGAGTTATAAAATTTAATAGATTCTGAATTTAAAAACGCTAATATACTTTATAAAATAATTGTACACAAATTCCAATAAATAAATTTTGTTTCATGTATACGAAGCGAAAGATGTCACGCTCGAAATATAAAGTTATTGTATAATTTTCACGACTCATATATCATTTTGCTTCCAAAACTTTGGAGGGACATTTTTGAGATTATATGAACTAATCTAACATTTATATATGGAATCTGATGATAATTTTACGGAAATTGTATATTATAATAAAAAAATTAATTATGTAAAATGTCAATTAAATATATAATTAAATTTTTTAAAGTAAAATGATAAAATATAAAGTATTTTAAGTAATATTAAAATGCATAATTTAAATTAGTCGGTCATGCATCATAAATGCATTATATATATTTATAACCGTGATTGAGCTTGATGAATTAATTTATTTATTATATACATCGTTTATCTACACAGGTCTACTACAAGCTACAGACAGCTACAGGTAGGTACCTGTACCTACTAGTATTACCAGGTATTACGTATTACCAGGTATTACCAGTATTACACATTATCACACATTATCACACATATATTCATATGCATATAAAATTCGAGAATCAACGAAACAATCATACAATATAGTTATGATTTTGTACGTCGAAGCGTTGTCTTCGTTTTACAATTATACTCAAATCACTAATTACCATCGCACTTGCCATCTATAATAAGTGGCAAGTCCAAATACATCGCACAAAAAATATTTATCGTCTGCTTTGCGTGACTGTATAAAAAACATTCGTTCGTTCCTCAGCTCGATACGAATCAAGTTCTGTCCTGGAAAGGTTGTATCGGAAACTGTGAAGACTTCTTTCGTCAAACAGTTTATATAAATATTAAAAAATTTTAAGTGTCGCATTTTTCTTGCAATTATCTTTAAATTAATTAGTTTGTACAATGCTATTCTATACTTTAGTTGGAAGTTATGTTATTACGTCGTTATTATTATTTAAGTATCCAACACTAATGCATAAAAGGAAAAAAATTAAATTCATGTGTCATCATATAAGTCACAGGGGCGGTAAATTTAGTTTTAATTTGTTAGATTTCTAGATTTTTCATAGTTTTATGTGTCCTGTGAGAGTTATATCATTACAATATTATTTTACAGGAGCTGGCGAAAGTTATGAAAACACAATGTGTGCCTTCAAACGGTTTGTAATTAAAATTTTATTTATATTAATTTTTCTTGATCTATATAAAATATATTTCTTTATTCGTACTTGAAGGAACTCAATGAAAGTGCCGAATTGATTATAATTGTGGAGATTTAACTAACCTTGAGTATATAAAAAATATTTCTGCAAATAACGATTTTAATTTTCTTAAATTTGTGATGCAAATGACTAATAATATGATGCAAAAATTATTAATAATATAAATGGAAAATTTGGCAATGACAGTTATTTTTTTTAAATTTAAATCTCTTTTGTTGTAAAATTGTTTTTATGAAAATTTATATAATTATTGAAAAATTAATATATATTATAAATTAAAAATTATAAACAGTATTTAGAATTAGTCTTATTTGACTGTTTATGCTAACAATGAAAAACTAAGAAGGATAAATAAATTTAATAAAAAGATTATATTACCAATCTTGTGACTAATTTTTTTGCTGATTTCCTTACATTAAGTTTCTGATGTATATAGAAAATATTTTCTTTATGATAAAGCTTATATACATATTCTAAAATAAAGAAATTATAATGTTATAGTGCAGTATCTGTAGGTACAGAAATGTTAGAATTAGATTGCCACTTAACAAAAGATGGACAAGTGGTTGTCTCTCATGATCAAAATCTTTTGAGGAGTACTGGTACAAATATAAATATTTCTGAAATTGATTTCAAAGATTTACCATTATTAAAGCCCAAAATACCTATAGATTTTGATCCAGGTAACTATGAATAGCTTTTTAAATTAACAATAATAACTATATTTATTAGTACTTTTTCATAAATTAATTGTACAATATCATAGGCGTTGATTATGAAGGTACAGAGGAAGAAGAAGAGAGGAGATTTGTATTGTTGGATGAAGTTTTCCAAGCTTTTCCTTTTATGCCCATTAATATTGATATAAAAATCAATAATAATGAGCTCATATACAAAGTTTCAGAATTAATAAAACAGTACAATCGAGAAGAATATACAGTATGGGGTAATTTTAGTGATGAAATTACCAGCAAATGTTATAAAACGGTATATATTTACATAAAATATAATTTTAATTTTAAATTATTTAACTAATTAATATTATTTTCAGAATCCAAACGTAAATCTTTTGTTTTCAATGAAAAGAGTTGTTTTATTAGTAATTCTAATGTACACTGGTCTTCTGCCATTTGTGCCTCTCAGAGAAACTCACCTTGAAATATTTTTACCTTCAATCTACTTAAGGTATGAATTTATTTAAAGTTGTGTTTATTTTAAAAATTAGTATTTTAAGCATTAATTTTTCAATTAAAAATTTAATTTAGGAAAAAAGATCGCCCAATACCAACATTTTTTCCTATAGATAAAGTTTTCTTAGGTGCTATGAATATATTATTGATGAGACCATGTTTATTTAATCATTTACAATCCCGTGGCATTCATGTAAGTTATGTTTGAAAAGTACTATATGAAATAGATATATTAATCTTATTTTTAAATAAAACATCTTAATTTAATTATATATTTTATTTCCAAAGGTTTATTTTTGGGTACTGAATAAAGATGAGGAATTCAAGAAAGCATTTGATCTTGGAGCAACAGGTGTAATGACTGATTATCCAACAAGATTGAAACTATTTTTAACAAACAAAATATCTGAGTGATCTGCTGAAGGAACTGTTAATTATGAATAATACGTGGAAAATTAGCACAATACATTTTATAACTTTTAGGCTTTCATAACATTACTGATGTGCAAGCCACATTTAAATATAATTACAAAAGAGGCTTTAGAAACAGTAATGCGATAATTGTAACTTATATTTTCTGGATGAAAATATGTCTGTTGAACCACAAATATTGATGGTCGGCTTTAATTTATCATATTTTAGTGAGTTTAATGCCAAAGTTTTTGTGATAAGTTAATAAACACACAAAGATAAATATTTAATAACATCTTTATGTGTAACAGGAATTTTCACAAAATATTTGATTTATGTGATACAATCTACAAAATAGAAATCAGTATTTATGGCCTGTATATTAGATATAAGATATTTTAAACAATGTTTAAATATCTCTAAATTATTAACAGAAAATTAGAATATTTTCAACAGCTCCAAAATCGTTAAAATATTTATGAATTTACAAAAATTATTTCACAAAGAAAATAAATAAATGTAAGATGGTCTAGGAGTATATTTTGTTTATTAATAAGTCTTATAATTTTGAAGCATAGAACTTATTACAGAAATTAATAGAAAAAGCTATACATTTGAAATATAAATAATATTTAAAAAAAAAAAATTTTTTATTAGAGAGCAAATATTTACTTAAAGTTATAAAATGTGATGATCTATCATATTAAATTAGTTTTTTTTATACAAAAAAAATTGTTTAAGCTAAATGCAAGTTATTTATACAAAATATAAATATAAAATTATTTTATTAAGGTGTATATCTCAGCGTATCTTACAATACATCATTTACAGTCTTAATTTAATTTTCTTATGACAATTTTATACAAAATAAATAGGATAAATTCTTAGAAATTTAAATGAGATTCTGAATGCATTTTCTAAATGTTAATATTTGATATTTACAATTCTTGTTGACATTTATAAATGCTTTTCTGTTAAACAATATAGCATTGCATGTATTTTTATGCAAATATTACTTCTGTCATACTGTATAATGTATGTTATATTGATTTAGAAGTATCAATGTTGTATCATAAATGGTATACGTGTACTAATTATTAGACTCAAGAATTATATTGCAATGAGTATACATTAATCGATATATCACTTATTAACTTTAGTTTTAAAAGTTCATTTTAAAATTTCATAATTTTTTACTTCACATGTAATTTTCATACTCAAATCTAGCTAGTCTATAAGTAACACAAAACAAAGATCTCTATCTTTTTTTAAATTGTACTTATATTGTTATATATGTATATTTTTAGCATTTATACTTATAAATAAATGCACAAAGGAATTTAATAAGCATTATGTATATAAATATGTATAACTAAATATATCTAACCGAAAGTATGTATAGCATTCTAACAGTTTTTTAAATGATATAAAATAGAAAATAAATTATAAATCAACAAGTTTTTTTAATTATTAACCTAAATATTTTTTGAAATTTTTATTCTTAAGATATTTTTATTCTGTATTTTGATCATCTACTTATTTATATTAGGCTTATGATCCATCTAATGTAGTTAAAAAGGTTTGCATAAATTGATTAATTATTTTATAAATAATATCATATAATACATTAATATCCTATTTAGTTAACCAGTCACGACATCTATGATAGTAAAACTTTTCTGCTTTATTATTACCATCTTTTACTTTATAATAATGAAAAACTTTCCCTGGGCAGTAAATACAGTTTACATCTGCTGGATGAGATTTATTAAAGTGTTTATGAATACTAACTCCATTTCCAATAAATTTTTCTTTACAATTATCGCAGTAGACAAAGTTTTGTTGAAATCTTTCATGAACAGCATCTGTAACCGCTCTGCCTACATCTGAAGTTTGTGTATTAGTTCTGTTCTCGAAGGATGATGATTCATTGAAACCCTTAAAGTTTGATCCATTTCCGTTTGAACACATTTCATACCTTTAAAAAATATTAAATCTTGTATTTTATAATAAAATATAATATTATTTTATTTTGTAAATTTTAGAGCAAAGCAAACTTTCATCTGTTATTGAAATTTTTTTTAAGGTTAGATTTAGTAAAACATATTTTTTATAATCTCAACAACTTTTGTATCATTTTACAGTAACGTAAATATTACAAAAAATAACAATCACTCTATTGAATATAATGAAATAATATATTCATAAATTTTATACTTACTGTTATCTTAACCACAGAGTATAAACAAAAGGTTATATATACAAAGTACCTTAGTCAGTTCGTTGACATAGTGTGCATATATATATATATATATATATATATATATATATATATATATATATATATATAGTTCATGTATATCAGTCTATACAGTAATATGTTTATATAGAAATATGGTGAAAATGAAAGTATGTACAAACTTTCACCCTTAATCAGGATATTTCTTATTTCATATCCCTAACGATACTCATTAAACTAACCACTATATAATATACACTCTATGATGTATAAATTATATATTGAATAAAGATGAAGAAAATTTGTTTATATCTTTGATTCTCTAGATTTTAAGCTTTAAATTATACATTTTCAATAACACAACGTAAAACAAATACTTATAAAATAAATATAAAATGTAAATAAAAAAAGGCTTTATAAAATACTAATATAATTGTTCTTTAATATATTTGAAGTTTATAAAATAATAGTCATTGATTACAAATCCAATTACAATATAAATTATGCAAGTAAACTATCTTTAAAGATACAAATGATGTAATGAATCTTATGATTAGGAGAATATTATTATCTAGATAGGTTTAATTTTAAAGTGTAAACTAATTAAGGAAAATACAAGGCATTTTAGATCTTGAACAAGGTAATAAAAGCATCGCAATCCTTCAGGATCTCTTGACTGATTTACATCTAAAAGTGACCCGATTTTAGACGTGGTGAAGGATATGTGTTCATCTCCAATAACAATTTCCAACTCTTGTCTACCAATCCTATCAGGTTGAGGCCATAAAGAATCATCTTCCTGCATGATTTCTGACTCTAAAATTATAATCTTCAGCATTTCCATTACATATTGATGCACATATGCTTCTTTACGGATCATTGTATCATTTTTGTAATTAGAATTGTTTGCGTATCGTAGTTTACCATCCGGTCTAAACTCGAATTCTAAAAATTCGTGACCAAACTTTCCCTTGTGGCCGACGTAGTAGCGTATATAAAAGTCTGTTGGCATCTCGTTTTTTTATTATTAATCTATATAAAGAAAGTTGAAATGTTTAAAATTAATGCTATTTGGTTTTAAATATAAAATCGCTAAAAATAGTTGTAAACTTACTTTTTCAAAAGTTTACGAAAGTTTATTGACTGCAAAGTAAAATATTCGTAATAAACTGAAAATGTCAATCGCAAATAAGTCTCGTTTTCGATTTCTATAGATGGAACATGAAGCATATCATAAACATTATATTTAGATATTGTACTCCACGAAAAACTTGAAGGAGTTACAGTGGGTCTTACCAACTTTAATATAATATGCGATACTAGCGACGGAGAAGAGAATTAAAAAATGGCAGCCATGAAGGTTCAAGAAGTACGCGAAAGTATTGCTTCTGATTGCTTAGATTAGTAAAATTTCAAAGATGTTTAAACATTTCTTTAAAAGAATACTGAAAATTATAAGGGAATACTGCTGTAAACAATTTCACTTTTTATAGAACTATGAATACTAATTTAAGTTTTCATTGTATACCCGAACCTGAAGCTCCTAAAACTTATTTGACGGTATTAAAATAGCAAAAAATCATAAAAAATGGACCAAAATAATAAAAATTAAATGCAATAAGAAAACAGTCATTTACCGTTTAAATAAGAGTTATATTCGTGAATAAAATATACGTATTGCAATTGTTCAGAGAAGTAAATCTATTTCAAAAGTTATTTTTATCTAATTTTTTATTCTTATATTATTTTGTAATTAAAATATAGAGAAAATAATTATGTGACATTTATTCTGTTTATTTTTTAATATGCTATGGGATTATAGAATATAGTACAACATTTAAATGAATATTTCAAATATAAACATTTATTTTTGATTAAAATAAAAGGTGCATTACATATATATACTGTACTATGTGAACACCACGGCTGCCATTTTAGTTTTGATGCATTTATGCTTTTGTAAAATGATCGGAAACGTAGAAAAAGATTAAAATTACTGTTTCCCACCAACTTTTGTCCAAAAAAGTTAATATTTCAAGAGTTAAATTAAAGCTTTCGATATCTAATTTTTAGAGCCATTTTTTTTTGTTATGTGATTTAATATTTAATATATAAAGAATATACACAAAATATGGTTTTTAAAAAGAAAAAAGGTGAAGGGTTTGGTTATAAAAACTCCAAGTACAAATTAATCTGAAAGATAGTATACTAAAATGTATTTCTATTTACTAATCGCAAATATGTTAAAAATGTGCAGAAGATTTATTACGGAATGGCGATACATAATACACTATTTTAACAAAATGTATATGATATAGATTATTGCGTTATTAAATAAATGATCAATAAAATTAATAGATATAATATTCGTTAATAATACTTATAAGATAAAATACTTTGTTTAGGTTATTGCAAGTGTAAAAGAAAAAAGATATCGAGCCAGGCAAAGAAAATTAGGATTGTAATATAAGCAGTATAAATAGGAAAACACTGATAGCTCGATTGCAAGATATCAGTGAAAATATGATTAATATAAGTTGTTAAAATTAACTTCTTTTTTCATTTTATATTTATATTATATTGTTTCTATAAAATTTTATAATTTATCGCTTATATTATGTCATATCACTTGATAATATTATCCGTTATTATATAATGTCTTCATTAATAAGTTATATTCGTTAATAAGAATAATTAACAGAAAATAAATATAGCCAATATTCTTTCGTTGTTAGATATCAAAATCATAATTTTGATAAGTTGAATACGTTACGTTGTTTTATTAATACTTTGTTTTAAAAATATGTAAAGAAAAGCCAATAATATATGGAAATGCAGGTATAAGTTATGTCGCGTAGCGAGTTTTCAGTATGTATTTCGATGAAACATTTGTTATGTTAAAGCGTAATATGATGCGACGGCGAGATGCTGCGGGACTGCGATATCGAAAAGATGTACAGGCAGATTCTAATTCATCCCGATAATCGAAAATATCAATATATTTTTTGGTATCATGAGAACCAGATTCGTGTTTTTCAGTTAAACACCGAAACATTTGACGTTTCGGCTGCTTCCTTTTTGTCGATCCGAACCTTAAAGCAACTTGCGGATGATGAGGGTGCCGACTTTCCTGTCACGGCCGAGATAATTAAACGCGATATTTTTGTAGACGATTTGATTACGGGCGCGAACTCGTTAGAAGAGATTCTATCGATTAGAGATCAATCTTTACAGTTGTTAAAACGAGGAGGATTTAATATTAGGCAATGGGCGTCGAATCATCTACACGCGCTTGATGATTTAAACGACAATTTGAAAGACTTGAATTTTTTTTCTTTTATTATTTTATTTCATTGTATTTCAAATCTAGTAGCGCAAGTTTATATTATTATTTATACTTATAAGTCTATTGTATTTGTTGTCTTATTCATGTATTTGTTATATTTAGCTTTAGAAGTTTCATTAATCAGAGCGTCTAACAATGTATGTCTGGTTGATCGATACCCTCTCAACGGGGGGAGTATGTCGCGTAGCGAGTTTTCAGTATGTATTTCAAAGATTCATTTCTTATGTTAAAGCGTAATATGATGCAACGGCGCGGCACTGCGGGATTGCGCCTTCGTGATATAGTACGATAAGGAATAGGGACAACGGTCTGAGCAACGCATGGAACGACAAATTGGACAATATAGATCAATCGGTCGTATAGTGCGGTTCAGTTTGTTTCGTTCTCTCGTTCTCAGTTTTTGTTTCGAGTATTGTTTTGCGTGAATCGTTCGCGGCGTATAATCGCATTGATTCTTTACGAAAGAATTTGTTTGTGAAATTAAGAACACTTTTGCGTGTCTCCATTTCTTTAATAGCAATTTAGCTATTATTTTCATCAATCGCTGGCTGTTTGTTGCCGTGCGATTTAGCTGATGTACGGCTTAACAGCTGGTTCCAGCAATTTCAGCTGATGCACGGCTCGATAGCCGGTTCCAGCAAAACCTGACTGATGTACGGCTCGATAGCCGGTTCCAACATAAGCTAGCTATTCGTTTTAACAACGTAAGTGTAATTGTAAAAAATTAATGTTAATGGTGAACCAGTGCGAAATTATGTATGTGCGAGCGATATATTTGTGAAAGAAATATAGACACTTTAAGAGGTTTTTTATGGCGCGAATAATAATGTACATTTATTAAAAATGAAAATTTAGAATAGCAATCATTCATTCTTAAATGAATAATAAAGTTTTAAAAAACTCTCGGGGAATTTCAAGTTATCAGTGCTGTGACCGAAAAATGCTATTTTTTCATATTGGCAAATTATATATGTTACGGTCTGAGACGATGTTTATAATTTTATAATTTTTAATAATAAGTGGAATTTATACTAGCGAAATATTTATTAGTTTTAAGATTCGTATATTATAATATGAGATTTCACGGCTTCGTCGTCAAGTACTCTATATAGATGTAACATTAGTTCGTTAATAATTCCATAAGCGTGTGTATTATCGAGTAAGATTTATATAAACAAGACTTATCTAATAACTTCTAAAATAAGGTTTCGTTGAATATAGCTGTAGTTCGAGTAGATGTAAGCAAATGCGACTAATGTTACTCCGTCTGTTCATGCGGGCGGCGTCACCGCCATAAAAATCCGAACATAATAGTTTGATTATGTGATCTCAGCGCTCGAAATCACAAAGGAAATCTGATAAGCGGTTAACTCGGACAAGCGGTTACGCGTGGAAAGTTCTAGTAAGATGTTGAAATAAAATATTTGATTGTAAAATTTGTGTAAAGCAAAGACTAGAAAAGAAAGATTCGAGTGAAATTAAATTATTAAATGAAATAATTTGAAGGAATGGATGAACATGATGGAATGTCGATGCACTGCACAACGCGACCGAACTCACGTTATAGGCCGAACTTTGTGTACAAAGGTACACGCTTGATCCGTGCCGTGACGGGAAAACCGAACATTTTACCTTAAAATGGCTTATATACGGTGATACAAATAAGGTATTCGAATACTTGCTGTTGGAAAAATGTTGAGGTTTTCAAAAGAGGTAAAAGGTTATGCTTCCTAAAAGCAGTGATCCGTGCTGTGACGGGAAATTCTGATATTTTCCTTAAAAGAAGCCCTTCTACAGACTTATTTTGAAGTAAGTCGTATTCTGGCTTTTGGAAAATATCGAGAATTTCGAAATCAGGGGACGAGTATGGTTTGCCACCTTGGGCTCATCGACCGTCCGGCTGCGCGATGAGTTTGGGCTGCGATTGGTGCGAGTGGGGCTTATCGCCCGAATTGAGAGGCGAAACAGCGCCGCGCCGCGGCGCGTGCGCTGTGTCTATAAAACAACGCTAAGAGAGCGCACGACCATTATTCTTTCCTGGTCTTTGCTAACGTTAATATCTTATGTACATTTTTATTATTATTCATTAAGAATAAAATTTAGTCTAATTTTTGATTTTGTTTCATCTTTAATTATTATAAAACATCCCAGCATTTATTCAGTTATAATATATTTGAAATCCATCGGTGTCGCGACCAGAAAAACTTCAAATTTTCGTCATATTTTTTAAATATATAATGGTTCAAGGAAAATATGGATACTATTTTCGAAAGCTGTAAGTCATGCTTAAAAATAAGTATGATGAAATACCATCTTTTGCCTGGTGTAAAGTGTAAATTCAAATCAATCAGTGCCGTGACTGGAAAACGATCAGGTTTTTGAAAGCTGTAGATCCGAAATTTATTTTAGCAAAATTTGTTAATTTTGAATATAAAACATTTTTACAAAAAGATAGAAACTAATAGATTTAAAACAAAGCTTCTATATTCAGGCCAATACGGCTTCGAGGCAAAACTTCTAGAGAGATCGACACTCTGCCTTTTGTGGCTCTTAAATTCCTGCTTATGAATGTGTCTTTCTCCGAATTCAACATTGCTATAAATGAACACATTTCAGTTTTGTGTCATTGCTATACAGTATACCTGTTCAAACTTCTAGAATTACGTGCTCCTTGTACTACCGTCATTTACCATTGTACTGATGCAACCTACTTACAGCGGTCAGCGGGAAAGTCCTTATGGGACCCGTAAGACTGTAGCGGTGCTTACTCCTGCGCGAGACAAAATGTGTAAAATTCGTCAACAAATTAAAATTGTAATTTATTTTACCACGCCTATACCTTCGTATTCTGTAAAGTAAAATATTTTGTTCTAATCAGATCAGTTTTGACCATCACTCTTTACCGTTTGTCTTTAATATATTTGTTGTACTATTCTATGTTGAATAAATTATCATTTTATTTGAACTAGTCTTTTTTACTTTAATTATAAAGGAGAAGTAGCAACGTTCGTTATCGACCGAGAATTCAATGTTTAGCTACTATAACAGATAACAAGTCATCATTTGTTACCAGGGACGGACTGGCAGGTCTAATTCAGCCTGGTACTTTCAAATTTATTCCGGTCCTTACCCCCCCTCTCTCTCTCGCTCTCTCTCTCTCTCTCTCTCTCTCTCTCTCTCTCTCTCTCTCTCTCTATATATATATATATATATATATATATATATATTATCACGCCACTTTTGTAGTGGTCATTCGTCCACCGGCGCTGATTACAGTATTAATATAACACCTCACCTGATATTTGCGAAGCTAACGTCTTCCTGAAAAAAGGGAAGGTGATTTGTGCCACGATAATGAAGCGTCTGTTACATAGAGACTAATAATCAATTATTTATTCAATTTCTCAACAACGTTACAATATGACCGGTGAAATAAACGTTGGGCGCCAGCTGAGATACGGCTCTCAGCAAGAGCTGTAGTCAGCTCGCTTTATAGATTCGCATCGGTTACGCAGTACTGAACAATCGCGCACTCCGCGTCAGGAGGGTGGCCACGGCAGGCATTCCATCTGGATTTATTAACTAATCTTACCGCTAATCTAATACACTGGACCGCTGGTCCACAGATACGACGAATAGCAACGTTCCGGGAAACTGGTCGTCCAGCGTTTACACAAAACGATCGAATATCCGTATCACTCGCTTCTCCCGTTCCCTGTTGCCCTTTATGATATTTTGTCAATCGACCCGATCGTATTTAGGTAGCCACTTTTACACTTTTAGGTAGGCGCTTCCGTTCTCTTTCAGGAGTACGGCACGATGGCCCAATAATAGGTTGTCGCTCCCGCTCTCTTTCGGAAGAACGGGACGATAGCCTCACGACAGAAATACAAACTTTGGAACGGATAAGACTTTTCTGATTAAGCCCCACGGAATGTGCTCATACGAATACTCGAAATCGATATCTATACAATCACCGACGTAATCTAAACCTTCGTAACGCGAGATACTATAAATTCCGCCCCGATTTCCCGCATTAATCGGGTTGAATGGCCTAATCTACCAACTTCGGTGCTACAGGTAGTACATTTCTCCTACACGTCCTGTGTGTCAGATATAACGCCAAGATTCATTAGACAGGAGTCGCCGTACTCACCATTTTTTCGACTACTCTTCTTACTCTTTCGACAAGTCTGGTCGATCCGGCGGTTGAGCGCAAAAAGAACGAGCTCGCGTGCTCTCCCAAACTTAACAGCTTTTTCGGTGGCTCGTGCCTCTCTTCCCCACTATACCGAGCCTCTTCTATCTTAAAGTATTTCGGCTGCAGCGACGAAGAGCCGACAGCCCATGGCGTATGTGAAGGTCGTGTCTCGGTGTGCCTTCTTCAACTTCAAGCTTAGCAACTCTTGTTTATTATACTTAACGGCCGAAGTTCTCTCTATTTTGCTCTCCTTCTTCGTAGGATGAGCTGCGTTGATCTTGCCTACTACATGTTTATACTTAGCGCGTCGGGCCAATGATTTTTGCTAGAATTCGTCGCTTTCTGTGCTCGGTTTCTCAATTCTTCGGGGGTAATCTTTGAGCTATATAAAATATATTTTTATCTATTTTATTTTAGTGATCGAGATTCCCCCAATTCCGAATATGATTATTGTTGATCGATCTTTGTCCGAGGATTTTCTTCTTCCTTCTTTTTTCAATATGGGCAAGCACGATCTTTGCGCGGGTGCACAGAATCAGCCAGATATGCCGAGCGGGGAACGTTAGTACTGTGTGCCTTCATGTACGGTCTATCCCGTATCCAGTTTTCTGACCACGTGGGCATTCTTTGCTTGATACTCCACGCGTATCGGTAGCAAAATGCGATTTACACATGATATCGCTGCCGCTGGATCCAGTGCTTTTTGTCCCTTGAGAGCCACATAAACAGCGGTCACTATGAGGGACGGATGAAACGTTGAGTTTAGTCCTTCGTTGCTCCGGTGGCCTCCTTGACTTCTGCGTTCACCTGAGTGGGGTTTCTGGTTTCCTCCACCGCAAGTAGCTCGATCAGCATCGCCGTCTCTTTTTTGTTAATGCTAGCCTCCGTTAGTGTACCTATAGTTTGTAGCATCTGCGATGAGCACATAGTCTCGCGCGAATCATATTATATAGAACTTGCGAAGTATCGAGCGGCGCGGCGCGGCGAGGGGGGAGCGCCGAGGGCTTCGCAGCGCAGCGCGGCGCGGGGGAAAGCGCCAGTAGCACCGCGAAGACGCGCGAGCGCTCTCAGGCCACAGGCGGCTCCAAGAGCAGCGTCGAGCGAGAATTCGCGAATTGTTTCGCAAATTCTCGCGAGCGACGACGGCGCTGCGAAACTACTAGGCGCGGTGCAGTGCGGTAAGGGGAGAGTGAGCGCTCTCTCCAAAATCTCAAATAGAGCCGCACTGACTCCAGATTTTCAGTGTGCCAGCGGCCTCGAGACTGGCGAATCGAAGGACACCTGTCGTCGGCGCGATAGCGAGCGACAAGTCTCAGCACACTCAGGGCGGGACGCGATCACGTAATATAAAATAGAATTAGAAATTGTTATACGCTCACGCGGAGCGTTAAATTTAAGATAAATGATAAATGTAAATATTTTTTATAAATCATAAAATAAATGTATTTTATGATTTACTGTTTCAGCGGATAATAGCGCGCGGCAATTAAACAAAGAAATTGAAATAGCGGCTAGCGCAGCGGCGTCGAAAGACTTAAATTTAATGTAAATAATAAGAATTTAATTATTGTTAATAATTTATAATTTTTTGTGAATAAATATTTTAATAGTTTTCTCTAGTAAATTATAAAGATTTATTTGCGTCCCAATCCCAGCAAAGTCGCGAAAAGAAATTAAAATAACGGAAAATAAATCCGATTCGAACTCTGGCAGGTTGAACGAGAGTGAGAATTGGATTTCTCAGCGCAGTGTGTAGTCGAACAACCTTGGTGGTACGTTGAGCGACCAAGAGCCTAGGCGGGTTGAACGTAGGCCAAGGTACAGTGCGCACTGTAAATAATTAAAAATAAGGATTCATAAATTGAACTTGCACAAGCGAGCCTAGTGACTCACTGAGCGACTAGGGGCCGAGGCGGGTTGAGCCGGAGCCACTCGCTTATGCAAGTAAAAATTAGAACATAGCCTTTGGTAGGGTGAAAAGAATTCAATGACGGGCTGAGAGATCGGGGCCGAGGCGGGTTGAGCCGGAGCACGAATTAGCTCTCACCAAAGCACTATGTTACACATCACATTAGTATGTGTTAGCTCGTCGATGCTCGTCCTCAGTGGTGTGATTATGATGTGATGAGCTGGACTGATGGGGATGGACGTCATCTGTGGCTCTTACCCATACTCGGCAGCCCTGTAAGGCAGCAGAGTCGTGATTCTATGACCCGTATGAGTGGTTGCTTCGTCTCGTTCAGAGGTTTCGCCACATCCTAGTCTTTCCTCTATGAATGATGACAATGCCTCCGTGTACGGGTGAAGGGATTCATACACCCAACTGATTCCATCGAGTTGCTCGTAGGTCGGCTTGAAGCTGGTTCCTTGCTGGGTGGGTGCATGTTTGTTTGTTTGCTCGTTGAGTTTTCTCATGTTACTTCCCTGGTCCTTCCGATAGCCTGTAGTCCAATGGTGCCCCCTCCGATGACTCCATGAGTTCGGCGTAGGAATGTCCTGGTATCGTCGAAGCCCCTGAGTCCACTTCCATAGTTTCTAGAACTACCTTCCCTTCTTGCGGTGATGTCTCGGTGGTCCTTTTTGTGTTTTCTGACATGCCCCCCCCCAATTCTCTACTTACCAATGATCCGAAATCCGTGTAATCGTATTCGCAAACAATTAATGAATCGGGCGAGTTCGCACGGGAGTTTTCGCCCAATGGAGGTCTTCCGAGACATTCACAAAATTTGCGTGTCTATCAGCCTCCATTTCCGAGTCTGACTGTAATAGTCTGTCTTCCTCAAAAGCGTTAAAATTATACAAGATTTTTTTGGATTGACGGTACCCTGAGCAATAGGTAGGATGGTTATGTAGGTGCGGTGACAAGACCCAATGTTCGTGAATACGGTAACCTTGTCGTCCAAGGGAATCCTAGGAAGATTTACGGTTGTCAGTACAGTTTAGAATCAGAAACGTGTATATTAAATAATATGTTTCCAACGGTATCTTTAATATTATAAATTAATGGTAAAAATTACTTTGAATATTTTGTATGCTTAAATTTATTAAATTTGCTCGTTAAATTTATGTGTTAATTTTGCGGAGAAATTTTTTAATCATCTGATATAACTCTATTTCTAACTAAAACCTTATCCTTAAGTTTAAAGCTCACATTTTTATGACATTTATTAAAATATTTCGCTTATCTACTGTGTGCGTTTTCTATCTTTTAAATTATTTTATCTTCTCTCTTTAAGGATGTAAAGACTAGTGAATCCCTGCCGAAGTTGAGGTATGCGGGTGTCTATTGCGTGGTGGAGTGTTTAGCTGTGTTATATGCAAAACGAAAATCGTACAAATTAATATTCCACTCTCTATGGTCTTGACCGATAAATGCGTGAATAATAGTAATAACAGTAATAACAATAAGCTGTTTATCTTTTATTGCACCCTTTTGCCAGTTTATTGTTTTGCCAAACCTTCCCCCCGTACGCGCCGAAGACAGTCGCCGGCCCCGCCTACTTCGATTGTATAAAGATCGTATAGTAGACCGCGCGCTTAAACGGACGCTCTGAAGCCCATTTTGAAAGACAGAGATAGGCCCAGAGCCGTATTTTCTCCCTTGCTCCGGGAAAAGAGTTGGGAGGAGTCTAACAATAAAAATGATATAAATATAGGAGAAATGTATATTTCTGCTGCGTATATTTCTACTGTTGCTGTTCGCCTGCTTTCCTTTTCTCCCCACTTCCTCTCTTGTAAGAGTGAGACAACACGACTCCTTGTATTGCTCTCTCACTTTGGTTTAGGCTTCAACCAGATTACAACTCTGTTCTCAGTGTGCGTGGACTAATATATAAGTCTATGCTTGATTGCACGAGCTCGGAAAGCTACATCTAGAAAATCGCACGAATCGGTTAGTACCTCGCTTTCGCCACCAGAGGCCCTCAATTTCAGTCGAAAATTTTTACTGCAGTTTCATCTATAAGCGTCGGCGATCTCCTCTTATTATCTCTGATATTATGGAGGATAGAGAAGAGTGGAAACTCCGTTCGCTTTACATGGGAAAAATTTATCAAAAATTAGCAGATCGTAGTTCAGATTTGTCCGGTAGATGTCGCTGTCTTGGAAATCCCTCGATGGTCCTGCGTGTAAAAGAGAGAGAGAGAGAGAGAGAGAAAGCAAAAACCAAAGCGCGGAAGGGGGAGAAGCAAAAGTAGGGGAGCAGATTTAACTTTCCCCTTTCTCCACGCTCACTGTATACCCACACTCTTTTCTTCAAGTATATGCATTTGAACAAGCAACCTCACAGGGTGGCGCTACTTTACGGCCAATTCTGTCCCGAAATCCTGCCATGTAAATTGATAAGATTTTAGTTTCCACTCCTTTCTACTCACCCATCTGATATATTTAACAGAAATTGCGCCATTATCAAATGTACGTACCATTAACCACTGTCGCATCCTTTTTGAAATATTACAGATGTTTTCAGTATAAAATAATTTTTTTTTACAATAAGTATAAAATATTTTTATTATTTGATTTAAAATTAGTTACAATACATATGGATATCAACATTCATATAATATGCCTATTATACATATTTATACAATATTTTTTACAATATTTTTGTACATTAATACATTAGTAAGTTATTAATTTACTCGTTGAAAAATTAAATAATAACTTGTTTTAATATAAATACATAAAAGAATCATCACTTGTACATACAGAATATTCTTAAGAACATGTATATTAATAAATAATTCCCTCTTTTTCATGCTATTAATTAGAAGGATTTACTATACCATATCCTCTTATTTCATTAATATTTGAGCCATTAAATAACAAGGTAGGATTTTTTATAAAAAGTGATTTCATTATTTCTTTAGATTTAATATATTTCTGATAAGAGCTTAGATTTTCATTTTTTTTGAATCTTTCCTCTCTTTGAGCAGATTTTTTTTCATTTTCATTAAGTGGAGACTCTACTTTTTGATCAACGTGCACATCCGTTATTCCTTCTAAACCATTTTTGTGAAAACATTTTGTTATAGAATTTTCACCTTCTATCTTTTTTACTTTGTTACTGCTTTTTTCACAAGATGCAGTTTTCATTCCATCTTTACTACTGCAGATATTTTCTTTCTCAATATTTATTTTATTATCAAGAGTTTGTACTTTTGTTGAAGAATCTACTTCAAGAACTTTCTTCTTTTTTATTTTTATTATTTCTTTAATAATTTGAATTTCTTTACCTCTTTGATTAGATAAATAAATACTTTCTGATACTGGTATTATTTTTTTAATAACTATTCCTTGATTATTTTTTGGATTCTTTACTTGTGAGTTTTCAGTACCTATTTCTAATTTACTTTTAGATTCCAATTTATTTTGAATCTCTAGATTTTCAGTTAAATCTTTTAATTCATCATCTGGAACATTTATAATAGTTTTTTCTTCAGGAACTTCTTCTATAGTTTCTAAAACTGAAATTCTTCTATTTTTTTTTCTTTTGCAATTTGTTTGAATTGGTTCAATACACACTTCATTATTTATAATTTCTATATCCAATGCTTCGTTCACAAAAGCTGTCGATACAACTGACTTATTTTTGTTTTCATTCGTTTGAATAACTACTTCATCTAGTTTTGATTTCTTTTTTTTCTTTTTTTTCTTTTTTGTAGTCTCTTTGTTGCATTCAATTTCATAAGGGAAATTTGCATCTTCATTATTTATCTTTTGCTTTGTTAGATTAGGACTGGTAATTTTAATTTCATGACAATCTTTTGAATCTTTAAACTTAGGTGTAGAAATATCATTTATAGAACAATTTATGTCTAAACCATAATTGTCGACTCCATTATATAAAAGTTTATTTTTTTTATATTTTTTAGTTTCTTTTTGTTTAGATTTATTTGAATGTTCTCGAATTATTTTAGGAGGTAAGTTTTGATTTAATAAATCTTTAACATCAGTGTGTTCTTCAGAATTTTTAGTGATTGAAGAATTAATGTCTAAAGCCAAATTATCATATGCATTAGCTATAGTTTCACAATTACTTTGTTTTTCAACTTTTTTTTTGGCTGCACTATCAGAACAATCTAAATCTAATCCAATATTATCATATGCATTAGCTATAGTTTCACAATTATTTTGTTTTTCAACCTTTTTTTTGGCTGCACTATCAGAACAATCTAAATCTAATCCAATATTATCATAAGCATTTGAAGAAACTTCAAATTTATTTTTTTTTTTACTTTTTCTTGAGATATTAGTAGATTTCATTTTTGAATCAAGCTGTTCTGGAGTAGCCTCCGATTTAATTTTAATATCCATTTTATCAGTAGATATTGACTTTTCAGGATAATCTAAATCAAGACCTTCATTTATATATACATTATTTTTTTGTTTTTTAAATACTAATTCTTCAGAATTATTTGAACCTTCTATAGTATTTTGAGAAATTAACTGATGCTTTCGTTTTTTTGATGTTTTCTTTTCAAAATCTTTTGTACGAATGGATTCATTTTCATCTAATATGTTTAAATCTAAACAAGGATTATCAAAAACATAATTTAAATCATTATGTTTTTTCTTTTTTGGCTTGATTTCATCACATTTTGTAAGAGAAAACCTAGAACATTTATAATTATTTTCTGAAGTTTTAACAGCAGAGTTAAAATTATCATTGGTATTAAAATTATTTTCACTTTTCTCTTGATAACCAAATCCACAATATTTTTCTTTATCACTTTCATAATTTTCTATATCTGGAGCAGTATCACTTTTTTCACCGGTATTATTTCGTGTTTTAAAATAATCATTAATACAACCACCCTTAATAGTAAGAATTCCAGCTGTTGTATCTTGTTTACCAATCGGATCACATATTTTTTTATCTTCTTTAGGTTTATGAATGTACTCATCATTGAAATCTTTTTTACCAAATATGTTAGCTAGATCTTTTGTATTATATCTATTTACATCCTTGCCTCTAGTGAACTTTTTATAGCTGTAATTAAAATTTACAATTATAATAATTGAACGTTATTATTCTAGAATAGATAATATAAATGATGAACTGGATTTAGTAAAGTCTATTTTTTAAATATATAAAAACTTTTGAATATTAAAATCTCGTTAATCAGATTTTTTAATATTTTATATTTTACCAAATGAATCTTCAAACTTGGATCATTTGAATACATACAGAATTGGAAAAGAATATATTTGTTTTTGACTTAATTATTATAGTTATCAGCATTATTTATAAAGAAATTCAACTTACTGTACTCTTTTTTGACTTGTTTTAGATTTTTCTTCCAATGATTTGACAGTTGAAATTTTATTCTCTACTATATTGTTCGACTCTTCTGTTTGCAAATTTTGTAAAAACTTGTTAAATTCATCTTGTTGTGCAGTCCATTGATTATCACAATTTTTATCATATCCAATACCTTATTAAAAATATTTAAATTTTTAAATTATTACTTTTATTTCTTATATTAATCTATCCATACACACATACATTAAATTGTAACTTTAAATTTTAATAATAAAATTATTATTATCCATTTAAAATTTTTTTATCTTACCAACTTGATCGTTTTTTACTTTAACTCTAATATGTTCAACCATTCCTAGACCCTTAGGACCAAGACCTTTACCACTAGTCCATCCCATTTTCTCCAACATTTTTTGTCCAAATTTATTGGAATCTGAAATGATTTTATCATAATGTACTATTTTATTACATTGTACTACAAATAAAATATAATTAATATTTTTATTACAAAAGCATTTTCTTAACAAAAGTATAAATACATATATATATAAATATACATTTATAATAATTTAAAAAAATTTATGTTTAAAAGTACAAAGTATAATTTAAATAATAAAATAAATTTAATAAAATTTATTCTTTTGCCTTCTAATGCATTTAATTACATAATGTAAATACTTTTAATAATTTTCGAAAAGTTAAATGTATGATACGAAAAATCATCGTTTGAAACTATTAACAAATGTTTAAGAATTTAAAATTCTATAAAGCATACGTCACAGTTTTTGAAAGTTAGTATATTTTTCTATATAATTCTTTATAACCTTCACTCCATTGTTTGCCCCGTGGATTTAGTGTCCAGTGCTGTTTACGTTTCGGCTCAGCTAACATGGCCATTTTTCTTCTTAAAGTACAATATGAGTTCCAAAAAAAGAAAAGTAGACGAAACTTTTTAATAGCTTAGGTTTCAAATTTCACTTGTAAAATTTTCATTACGATGAAACCGAAGGTTGGCTTTACCAGGTGTTACTTCAAGTTTGAAATTAGCTCTCCTCTTATGGAGATGACTGGAAAATTAACATTCTTAGTCTTTCTATATTTATTTATTACAAAGTAAAATTGAATGGAGAATGTATAATAAACGTTTGATTAAGTTATTCGACACGAGCTGCATGCCTGCATTGGTAGTGCGCAGCCACAGACTGCATCGTTGCACTCAGATTCAGCACTTCGCGCCAGGTCGTCATATCCTATAGCAGCCTATAGTTTCCGCCATCATGAGGCCAGCCGCTATTGGACATGTGCAAGTCCCCAGCTGCTATGCGTCTTTGTGATGCAGCAATTCAGACGTCCAGATCAACGAAGTATACAGCTTATCGCCATACTTACTAGAGCGTAGAGCGTGAACAATTAAATAAATTTTCCAAAAATAAACAATGTTTATTTTTAGATTTTTATAGAGCAGCGCATTTATATAGAAAATTTCTGTCGATTTAAATTTATTGATATTCCCGCGTTGTTCTGCGCATACCGGATATACCCCTCTTGTGACACCGTCGTACGGATATTATCAATGGGGCCGTTAAGACGCCAACGCTAGACAAGTGCGTTTTGAGTTGGGATTTGGAATTGGGATTTTATACTGCTTCATAGCAGTTCATAGTCTCATCCTTATCAGCTCTTATCTCCATTTTCCGACCTCCGGTCTTATCCGAGTTTTGAGTCTCCGCCAGTTCGACATTATTATAATTAATTGGTATATTTATTTCTTAACTTATTACAAAGAGTAGCAATGGATGACGAAAAAATAGCGGTAATAGAGGAGGAAGGGGTTCTTTTCAAAGACTTGAGTAAATTCTCGCTTTTCAACACCTTTAAGTTATTCTATATTAATGCGGAGTACTATTTACAAGTAAGTCAAATCTTTTATATATATATATCGCTTTAGTCTGCACTCCTATTTCTACGAAATAGTTACAAATATATATAGAGGTCGCGGTCACGGTTACGGCTCACCTTGAATTTCCATAAAGATAATAGATTCCCTGATAGCTGAATATATATAATATTAGTTCAATTATTTATCACGATTTCTAAAAAAGTGGATTTTATAAAAAATAAGGACACAAAAAATTTTAACTTACATTATTTTTATAATTGATTAACGTATTATATTTGTATAATTTATTAATGTATATTTATAGAAGTAATTGGGCTACATAATAAAATTGATTTTCTTTTTTTTTTAAAAGATTCAGAAATATGAGTACTGGTTAAAATGGGCGTTATATCTAAAATGAAACTCTAATAATTGATGAAATTAATGTGGATTGATTTTCTGTTTCAGAATTTCAAATTTTGTCATCCTGTACTGGAGAAGAACTAATCGTGACTATTATAGTCTATTTTGAGCCCATTAAATCATCGATATGAATTTGTAACTAAAAATATATTGTCTAGTACTGACGAAATAAAGAGTTTTTGTATTAATGTATAGTGTTTATTTTTAAACATGTTATATTAAGATAATTAATATATAACTAATAAGCAAATAATAATGAAAACTGTTTTGGACGTTTAAATATGACTTATTAAATCTTACAAATTTATTTTTTATTCTGTATAATGTAGGTAATATCTAAATGTTTTCTGTAAAACTTATATATTTTCAGTTTCTTACGAAAATAAGTCAATTCGATATGGATAATTACATAACGAGTATGAATCATATTAAAATATGTATTTAAGCTGAGTTTCATACAATTTTGAAATACATGTGGATTGAATTAGTTTTTCAAAAATGAAGGAGGTATTTAACCAACTATATGTCAAATGAAACATTAGTTCATATTTTTTATCATAGCTGATCATAGTAATTGCTATATGACAAAGTTGTCTAATTTGTACTTTAAGCGCGATATTTGAATTGAATATCGGTCTTCAAAAGCAACGTACAAACTGGTACAAATAACCTCACATTTGTCACATTTCATTTAAAATATCGATGCCAATTTATGCCATTTCTCGTGTAGTTTCAGTAAAAACGCTTGGGCTTTTCTTCATCTTTGCGATTTTAATTAATATTTCGTAACACCATTCAGACCTATTCAAACATTAATAATAATCGTTGCAGTAAATTGAATAAATATGTACGTATCGCTATAAGTTGCTGTGTAAACCAGATTAAATGCATACATGGAATTACGGGGTTGACAGGTATAGGGAATATTGGCACCTGGTAGCACCAGGTAGCACACGATGAGCAAAGAACATTGTTTGTTTTTCAAACCATTTCTTTTATTTAGTAAACTAGTAATTAAGCAATTGATATTATTAAGATTGAAAAATCAACTTTGGAATTTTTTCTAAATTTTAGAAAAAGCTTAAATCCTATAACATCCTTTTGTTTCATAATAAGGGACACTGCGGTGTACGAATGAAGTCTTCATAAGCAACAGTGTGGTGTGAATCGTGGAAAAAAGTAGATGTTCATATCTCGTTAAATAACCAACTTGGCAACCCCAAAATTTAATTGAATCATTGTTATATATAAATCTTATTACATACTAAATTTCATAATTTTTTCGTCGTTTTTTCTATTTGGTTAGGTATCTCCTTAAAATCATAGGAGAACAAATAGGAAATTAAAAATGTATGAATTTGCATACTGTATGCATGTAACGAAATACTTTATATAGATAAAGGGTTTACAATACATAAGTTTGTCAGTTTTTTTTTTCATATTTAAAATTATTACATTATTCTTTGCACAAAAACCAAATTTAATTCATTATTCAATAACTCATGAGCACATAAAATATTTTTTTGATCGATCATGATTAATAAAAGCATTATTATATTATTAAGTAATTTGTTTGAATATAATATTATTCGAAAATTATTAACGCTTTTTCCATAATTAAAAATTCTAAATTGAAGTAAAATTGAATTTGTAATAATAGTAATAAATAAATTGAAGATAAGTATAAAATATCGATATGTAGTCAAATGAAAAAGTATCAAATAAAAATTAGTGAGATAATAATTATGCCAAGAATTTGATTGCTTTCCTGTTTCAAATTCAACAGGTTACTTCACGGTAAGCACAGTTTTCCATTAGGTATTGGTGATGGATGCTAAAAGTTGCGTCTCATTCATAATTTTTCTCTTGAAAACAAATAATATTTTAGCATATATGTTAAAGTAAGTAAGGACTTGCTAAAAATGATTAAATGTCCATTATAAATATTCCGGTTTCAGATATCTGTATATTCGACTGATGTCCTCCTCTTCATTTTCAACAATGACTTTCTCTTTACTACCAGTTCTACTTAAATAAATTATAATTAAAATAAATAAGTTTTTTATTTTTACTTTTTCCAATAAAATTTTTATTAGTCAGTGTAAGCATGGGTTGTCTCTTTGAATCATTTCATTTCATTTGATGAACCACAATCCACGAATACTTTATTCTTAGAAAGAATATTAACGAATACTTTCGTTCTTATTATATAACATATGGCGATTAGACTGAAATGTATTACTCGAGATTTATCATAAATATATAGTGATTGTAATGTTTATGTGTGTGTGTGTGTGTGTGTGTGTGTGCATAAGATTTATAATTGTAATTGGTGATACTTAACAAAAGTTTGTTTACGTTTTGAGTGAAATTTCTTAATGATTTATAAGGTATAATCTATATTAGAATCTTCGGCTCAATGAATGAAATTAATTTAATATTGAAAATTTTCAAATACATTATTTGAGTATATAATTAAAATCGATCATAATATAGAATTATTCCGATCTGTATATTTATTAAATATTTACTTAATAAGAGCGAAAGTAAATAATCGAATTAAAATTTAATCCATAACATCAACAGGGAACGCTTTTATTCGATATATTTATATTCATCGATACATTTTTATTAACTGCAAAAATGAAGATTATGTTGATTTATTATGATTTCCTCCCCCTTAAATTTAAAGATAACAGTAGAGACGCTTAGAAAAACACTGAATTAGAAAAATCATTCGATTCTTTACATTAAAGATTATATAAAAAATAACGAAAAGCTACAATTCTCGACATCATTTCGTGACTTTTTTCACAAAATCTTTAAAAAGTAAAAAGCATCATGGGTTCCTTCCTACATTAAATTTCCTTAAAAGAGTAAACTGCTCAAGGGCTTTAAGATTTTCAAATATTTATCTTACATTAATTATAAGTAAGTAGTGCAAAGTTCAGGGGGAAGTTTTACACACACCCACACACATACCCCCTCCCCCACAGAGAGAGGCCCGGATTTGAAAATTAACGTTCCTTTACTATATTAATCAAATTTATTATATTATATTAATTAAAATGTTATAAAAATATTGTAGCATTTCATGATTTTATACATTTATATATATATATATATATATATATATATATATATATATATATATATAATTTTTTAAGCACTACAAAAATTCATTCTAAACTCAAATACATCCATTTCAAAGAATTAATTTTTTCTACATTTTCGTTTTGCAAACTCGTCTATAATAAGGTAGAATAATTCTTATCCAATTCCTAATTTTACGTTCAGATAATGCTGATAACCTGTTATCTAGCTTGGTTCACATATGTATTAAACGTTTTTTATTCTTCTTTCATAGCTGGACGCTTTTATTATTCATCATTATACTACTGTATTTTAATAGAATCATTAAAATTTTCACATTGTTCTCCAAGATCTGGAAGGTTTTTTTAAAAATATGTTCTCTAACTTTTTCGAATATGAATAAGTGTTTTTGATCGCACAGCTCTCGGATTTGGTTTCACTTTCTATTGTAGAAAAATCATGGAGCAAAAAATCAGCTACGAAGTGATCTAAAATACAACTGTGTGTTGAAAAACAAATGTAGATAGAATAAATTTTCTAATTTAGTCAATTTAGATAACATAGAAAAATAGAATAAATTTTCTAATTTAGTTAATTTAGATAACAGATTATGAGACCGTATTTAATTTCTGATTATTGGTATTCGTCCGCAGCTCTAATTCGCGTACAGATTCATGTAGATAAAATACTACACGTATAGAAAAATTTAAAGGACATAATCCTTTCGAATGATTATGACGAAGAAATAGTACATCGTTAAATTTATACAGTATTGAGTACAGTTGCAATACATTTTTACTTATATAAAAATCCAACGTAAACCCTACAAGAACTACCAGGTTACTATGATTTTACTAATTATCTAATTCGTGGGAGTTATCTCGTTGCATTTTCAAGAAGCTTTTCGCAATTTTCAACCTTCATTCTCTTATACTTCAATACATTAAGATTTTGAATATAATAAACATAAGCAGAACACATTTGTGTATGAAGCGATTGAGTTAAATTTATTAAAGTATCGTTCTTTTTTTTTTACTTTTTCATTGATTTCTATGTTATTTGTTCATCTCATTCGCACCGATGAAGCAATATTAATAAACATTACATGGACGTATACGAGCTTCTATTGGTAAGCTGGATAGAACAACGGCCATACGAGTTACTACAACATTGGCTAAATACAAATATGAAACAAATATATATTTATATTTTTCTCCAGAATGTATCGAGATCGTATAATTGATCGTGTAATTATAATAAAATGATGATAAGCACTGAAGAAAGGTCCAAACGTAAAAAGCAAATTTCCAATATAAAATTTTGTGTTAGATTCATTCGCCTCAATATACTCAATATACAATACCTCAATACACACGATCCACTCACTTAACACTAAATATAAAATTAAGAATACCTTCGTCGTAGAAAAATACACTAAATTTTGTAAACTCAATTTTGATTTATTTACGTGACAGAAATTAACATGTACGATCAACGAAGTATTAATTTTTATTAGGCCTCGGAAGAGGCACGGGGGTCCCTTCATTAATAGTCGGACCCCGGGGGGGTCTGCAGCCTGCCTTAGCCACCTCACTAAATCCAGGCCTGCAAAGCTCTTCGGGTATAATGAAAATTTTTTACCCGGCTTTAATGCGCAATCCATCTTTCTCTATAACCGTCGACTAAATCACGGAGAGTTATGCCCCTCCCCCCACCCCTCCGTTTTAAACCATCCTATAGTCCCCTATATATTTCGCTCCTCTCCTATATATATATATATATATATATATATATATATATATATATATATATATATATATACATATGTATATACACGCGCACATACAACCGGAACGCAGGCCTGACTTAGACCCACCACGGGAAGGGTGGGATCGGCGAAGTTTGCGCGTAGATATCGGGACTTTCTCTCTCTCTCTCTCTCTCTCTCTCTCTCTCTCTCTCTTTCTGTCTCAGTCTCTCGCCCGAGCGCTTATGCTAATCGGGGATGGAATTCAAATGGCGGATTATAATTGTTAATTCGTTAAATGATCCTTGAGCGCGCCTCCGTTCGCCCCCTCCACCCGGCACGCTCATCCTCCCCGTCAATGCGCTATCCCGTGCCCTTATTATTCCTCAAAACTCGGGTATTTTTCTTCTTTATACGGTTCCTCGGTGTCTCGTCGCTCCTTAAAGTTCCTTTAGCTCACGCCCGAGCTGCTCCCCCGTCATCTCGTTTTCTTTCCCCTCCTCCTCCTCCTCCTCCTCTTCTTCTTCTTCTGCTTTTCTACTTTCTTAGTTTATCTCGTGAAGTAGGCAATATTTTTACATAATGCAAACAGCTGTTAGAATTAAAATGCAATTAAAGGAACTAAAGTTGTAAGATGGTCTTTTCATTGTCTCGTTTTTCAACTTTTCAAATTTTCGGCGCTTATAAGGGGGCGCGCGCGCGCGCGCGCGCGTGTACCAAACGATTGTAATTTGGAAAATTACAATGTCGGACATTCGGTTAAAGACCGAATATACTTTAATTATTCCAACGTGCAATTTGGCTTTGGTTTTGCAAATAAATTTTTTTCCCGAAACATATAATTTTCTCCTTTATTTTACATACATGAACTACTCCCCCTCTCCCTCCGTTTGCATCTAGTATTTCATGCGTAAAACGAGAGCAGAATTATTAATTTTCCGCCATCAAGAAGTTATTAGTTTTTTAATACAAATTCTAGCCTTTTTCCTTTCATAAATATAATATTACACTTGAATAATGCTTTGCACGTTCTAAGAGTACATGCATAAAATTTTTATGTTTATACAGTATTGAATTTGGAATAAAATTGCAGAACAAAAACAATACAGAAATAAGTAGTAGTGTATAGGAAAATTTTTATACAAGCTGTAATATAATATGTTTATTTAGAAATCCCAGCATTTGTTTAAACAGAGCTTTTATAATAATTTATTATAACAGTTTATAAGCAAATTACATTCGTATCGTGTAATATTATTGATTTCAAGATCTATATTTTTAGTGATACTTATTGTTATTTTATAATTATGTACTTGTTTACTAAACTATTTTGAAATTTATATTGCAATTGTTATATGTAACTGGTAGATTAGATAAATTAAAAAATTAGAAGTAAAATCGAGTAACTACTCCAATAAGCTATATTATTATATAACAACGAGTAGAACAAAATATTTACTCCTATTTTCAAATTACAATTTTGCCAGTAATGGTGTTCGTATGACAAGATTCTAAGCTATTTCCATAAAATAATAAACAAAACAATATAATATTTAATATTTGAGATAGTATGAGTAGTGCGCGATGCTTCTAATAATTAGTTGAATTGGAAATTTAATTTAATTAAATGTTCATGTTCAACACTTGGTCACAAAAATTTTTGGGTCTCGTGGGAACACAGTATATAGCAATCTTGGCTGCGCTACGGCTGGTCATAGTTATTTTCGTCAAGAGGACGTGAAAGTGATTTTTACGCATTACGAGTGAACGCAGTCGCACGGGTACCTCAATGAACCTTTCGAGTCATTTGTCGAAAGAGATTTTGTGGTTATAAAGCCGTCAAATTGTCTTTTCTATTTACTGTTTTCCGGCTATTTTATTTATTGCGATGCATAATATCGTATTTTCTTTTTGTTTCCTTCCTGTAGGCATCTGCCAATTCAATTTTACGTTCGGAAAACAGTTCGTAAAATCACATTTTACGATTATGACACGTAAGTACTATTTTTCGTACCTGAGCCGTAAACTAAGGTTTTATGCACGAGTAAAATATAAAAAATTAAAAAAATAAAATAAGAGCATAAAGTTCTACAGCCGTGGGAGTGATATGGTTAGATGCTATAGAAGATCCGTAAAGTATATGACTTTACGGACACGTATCAGTACTTCTGTTGGAATTATCTTTGGAATATAAGATTTTTTTAGTTTTTAACATATACGGGAGTATAAACAAGGACATATATATATATTATATTATAAAGACTGTAAGACCAATAAAAATATTTATTAATTTAATTCAGAACAGTCGACATAAGTGAAATTTTTAATTTTAACATATACACGTCTGCAAAATGCGATACGTGTCCATAAAGGCGTTCTTTACGGCCACAACACAGTTTGTAAAGTCGTTTTATCATGGATACTTTTATTAAAAAAGAATATTGATACTTTTTCATTTCATTAGTAACATCATTGAATTAAAAAAATTCTAATATGAAATTGCAATAGATTTTTCACTATTATAACCTTCAAACCATGACTGTAATATAATTTTTTGGCTTTCGTAGCGAAGATTCTTACGCTTCGCTCGGACGTAAATTGTCTCACGAGGTAAATAATCAACTTTGACGAGATGTTTGCATGAAAATATATTACATCATGTATGATGTGGATTTACGTTGCTTACAGTATTCATATTATTGGTGAATCTTTTAAACTCAATTTCAATGGGTATTCCTAAACTTTGCAGAAACTCTCGAAAAAGTAAGGAGTAATTATCGAAAAGAAAGATGAAACGCGACAAATTTCAGAGAAGTTTCATTTTTCATATCACTGACATAAGCCGTGCTTGTCGATAATTGATTATATATAGATGATTGTATGGACAAATGGAAGTGAACGAATAAGACATTGAGCAGAACTCTCTTTTTTCTCATTGCCAGATGCGATATACTGCATAATTATTCTTGATATCTGGCTTCTCGATCACCATCTGTAATTAGATTAATCATGTTTCAATTCTTTCTTATATATATATTTAAAAATTTGTAAAAAAGAAAGAATTGAAACCTGACCTTTTTTAACGGAAAAAGGACATTTATGATGGAAAATGGAGAATCAACATCCAAATTTTTTTCCGTCATTTTCCACTACTTTTTCCCATCTTTCTTGCAATATGGCGATACCGTGGCGAAAGAACGATGGCGATTTCGAGGCGATCCAATCATCTACAAATTCTCGTACTTTTTGAACATGTCGAAAGTACTTATCAGTGCTGCATCGATCTGAATAGGTGGTAATCAGAGAACGCTATTCTGGGCGTGGAAAAACTTCATGCAAGAGAATGACTTTACGCTTATTGCTCGCGATTGTTTATCTATGTTCGATCAATTTCTGTCGCAAATCATTCGGTTGCCGTTTGTATACCTCGGCACTGACGGTTTCATTCGGTTTTAGCAGCTTGTAGTACAGCACACCCCGTTAGTGCCACCAATTGCACAACAATACCTTTTGGCCGTCGATGTTCCATTTAGTATCGATGTGAATGGTTGGTTGGGTCAACCTATGACTTTCTACGCTTAGGATTGTCATAGTAGACCCACTTTTCATCACAAGTCATAATACGCAACAGAAAACTCTTCTTTTTTTGCCTGGCAAGAAAGACAGTACAATGTTGTACCGATTCATAATGGCATTTTTGGTGAAATCGTGTGGCATCCATTTTTCTTCTTTATGAATCTTTCCCACTACATGTAATTATTTGCCAACTGCTCGATCACTGACTCCTAACTTATTAGCGAGTTTTTTCTGCGTTTGAGCCGAATTTTCGTCCAAAAATGTTTGCAATTCACTATCTTCAAACTTTTTCGATTGTCTAGAACATTCTTTGTCATTAAAATCAGTATCTCCACTTCTAACCCGCTGAAACCACTCTTTTGAATGTTATAAGCGATGGAGTTTGTTCGCCATAACATTCTTGAAGCAATCGATAAGTTTCTGCTACCCTTTTTTCAAATCAAAATAGTTCAAAAGGACATGTCGAAAAAACGATTTATCACGATTCATTTTTCACTGATCAAAAAATTATAATGCTTATACAAATGATGGTGTCTGTTAACTGAATTTTATTAGTAAATGCAAAAACTAAAAAATAAGTACTAGATCCGAAACATCTGACTTTTCGTACTACTGATATCTCCATCTGAACGTGAAGGTTGGAAACTAAGTTCGCCTCCAAATATATATATATATAGTTAAATAGAACACGCGCATAGCTAAGGGACGAGCTTCACGAATTGTTTTTAGCTTGAGCTTTTTTTCGAATGGAATTATTATGCCGCTGTTTTTGATATTCTATGAGTTTCTGTAATCTAATCACAACTCCTTAAGATTTTAGTATACGCAAACAAATTGTTAGTTAATTTAATATTTTCAATGTATGCATCGACTTGATGAGAACTTAATTTCTGCTATGCAAGTGTGTAAAATAAAGAAGTAGTAATTTTGATGAAAAAAAAGTATTTATTTTGATGAATCTTTTTTATTTATGTAATTCTTGAATTGAGTATAATTACAATAAATTAAATAAATTTTTAAACTTATTAATGGACAAATATTATCGAATGGACTTTTTCATTTTGACATAGCTTAATATTTTCGAACTCATATGCTTATGTGCCTAATAATATTAATTTTTGTAAAACAATTAATATTAAGTTTTAAATAAAAGCTTCATCAAGGTATAGCGTTTTATCTCGATAAATCCGCATTAACGACGTTGCAGCTTTTTTCTGTCGAAATGCGCGAAATGTTCCAATGCTGTTAATTATGAGGTAGAAAAAGAAAGACATCCGACCCACAATTTTAATCTAGCGACTTACGCTTCCTGGACGTACCGTTCACGGTCAATGAATACCCTGCCTTATAAATACTGCGAAAAACATGAATGACAATCTAAAATTCGAAGAGCTGATTTTATTATTCTGTAGTAAAAGAAAAAAAAAAGTTAAATGTTTATGGTTCGTCAAAAAATAATTTTAAGAAATTCCTCATTTCGATGACCAAAACATCGGCGAAACTATCGCTACAAAATGAAATAATCAGCTCTGTGGCTCGAGTACATTCAAACTGATTAGTCTTCACTGTAAAAACTTCATCGATAGCTACGATCCTCCGCCCCTCCTCCCTCCCCTCTTTTACCACCCTATACATATACGCTGTGCACCCATCACACCGGGGCGCGAGGGGCGAGCGCGATCGAAAGTTGGGCACAACTATTGGCAAATTGTAAATTGAACGACTTTATATCGGGCGAGGCGTATCTCCGCCGCCCGCCGGGCTCAACGCTTACACGCGCTCCGGTGTGTACTATATATTTTTTTAATAGAGAGTAGTAGCCTGGCTGGCAAGGATGGGGAAGTGAGACATACATACATACATATATATATATATATATATATATATATATATATATATATATATATCGTATAGAGGGGCACGCGTGCGAGTTTGCGAGAAGTTTTTAATTTAGAAGCGGCTCGCGCCGGCCTTATAAATCTACGCGCAGAAAGAGGGCGCGCGAAGTTGGCCCTGATGCATATAGTCGTCGACGTTCTGGAAGAATAAAAAGTTAATATGGGAAAATAAAATTAAAAAAAAAAAAAAAAACAAAAAGAAAATAAAAAAAATAAAAAGAAAGAAAGAAGCGCGCGTGAAGGCAAAGATAAGGAGGCGCGCAGGCAACCGGTTTTATATAGAACGATGTTGAAATTTACTGATACGTAGGCTAAAATTCACGTACGTATAGAGCCTGCGTTATAAATTCGGCGCGAGTAAGTGGTAAAAAAATTAAAATTTGTAAAAAGTAAATATGCGATATATTTTATTCTTCGAAGTATGTAGTCTAGCGATATTAAATCGAGGCAGTCGATTGGTTGGGTGTAAGACTGACTTTACCGTATAGCTGGAATTAGTAAGATGTATTTTATTTTTTAAGATATCTAAATTACGAGAAAGGATTTGTATTTGGCGAGAATAGCGTGATGAGTTGGAAGAGTCACGAATAAGTTCTAAGTCCAAGTCCTGTTATACATTTGTCACATTCGTAAATTAATGCAATTGTGGCCAATTTATTGGATCGGACTTTTTGACGAGAAAACATCATCGTTTTTCACCCAATTCATACGAGACCCAATTAATCGGATTCTTCGCGTTACACGCTTTAATCATACGTTGATTATTAGCTAATTTCAAGCATCAAAGATAATTGATAGCGGAATTTCGAGATGGGCCGCATATAAATGTGATCTTGCTCGATTGACTCTAGGCAGAAGCGCGTCGACAATTTATTAGGTCAATGCTTTCTACGAAATTCCACGAGCCAATTTAATATTATTTCTGTTTTGTATAGATTATGTAGAAACTTTACACGAAACACTGTTGGTCTGTCATGTGTCATCTAATGATGCCGTTTCATTAATGCGTCGTCAGAATATATATTTCTAAATTTTATTTTTTTTTTCTATTTGACAAAAATCTTTATTACAAGAGTTATTAAAAATTTTTTTTTTAATTTTTCAATGCTTTATCGAAACAAGTAAGATGTTAATCTATATTGACAAAAACAACACCCCTGTCTGCATTTTCAACAGAATTCCGATTCAAATTTACGTAGTTTAAAATATTATAAGCGAATAATCACTAATATAATAAATTTTGCAACTTGATCGTATTATTATTTACAATTTCATACTGAACGATCTTGTACGTATTTTAATATTTTTTCTCAAAAAAAAAAATCGATTTTTTTACCAAATTTATTTTTCAGTTATGTAAGTTCAGTTATATACAAGCATCAAATTCAGTAGTTTTATCGCATATTTTTCGAGAAAAATATGATAGTGAGAGTATTAATATTTTAATTACTTGCATCAATTGCAATTAGTAGAGAAATTATATTTTTTGAATTATAGATCGGTAAAAATTATAAGCGCCATTGAACTATATTGAATTCGGGGATCATAAGGTGCACGAATAAATCCAGCCGAATCCAGCCATCCGTAGTTCCATCCATCCTTACCATTTTATACACTGTCACGATAATTCCCGAGATCGAACAAAGCGCCTCGGTATGATATCGACCCTAAAAAGCCATTCCGCGACCCTAAAAATAAAAATCCCCAAGGGAGTGACGGAGACGGACACTTTCCTTTTATTCCCTCAAGGCCAATAAGAGAAAATGAACAATTTGGCCGAGTTCCTAAGAAATGCCCGTTATTAAGCGCGTCGAAAGTTTTTAGCGCAAAATCCCTTAACTATGTCCAACTATATATATAAGACCCCTCTCTCCCCTTTAAAAAAGATCGCGACAGTTGAAACCGGCGGGCACGAGTATTCTCGTAAAAAGGTCGCTTCCTCCTTCGACGCGTATTCGCATGCATATAGTATATACATACATGCGTATATATATATATATATATATATATATATATATATCTGATTCGACATCTTTCAATATAAACCAGCGCGAGAGACGACGGCGACGACGACCCTGCTCGCGCGACGCGACGCACGAAAAGTGGCTTTTCCGACGTGGGGTTTGCGATGGCTGGAGGAGGGGGGGGGGTAGGGCAGGGCTTTGAACGGGAGCTCATGTCGAACTTATGAGAATTAATAAGAAAACTTGCCCATAAATTTCTTCTTCGCGGGCAGAAGCGGGAGGGAGAAAAAGAGAGACGGAGAGAGAGAGAGAGAGAGAGAGACCGGAGCCATAGGGAAGAGCAAGGGTGGGCGGGGTGCTCCAATAAAATTAGAATTACGCCGTTCTATATATACATACGCCTCGGCGGGGCCGCTCCTTCGCAATTCGTGCGCCGTATTATGCGGGCGTTTGTATGCGAGCCCTGTTTCGGTTATAGCTATCGGTATCTCGCTTCCCCTCTCTTTGCACAGCACTCCGACTCCTAAATTACTTGGTATATATACTTAGTATTTAGTTATTTTGTTCAGCGTCCGGATACCGATCTTCGATAGCTCCGGCTGGTTTTATGTGTTTTCTGTGCAGGTACATGCGTATATAAATAAAGGCGTAATATATAGTTGACGGAGATGATAAACTTTAGCGAGGCGAATGAATTTTATGATTTTAAGAAAAAAAAAAACAAAAAAAAAATCATAGAACACTTGCGTTTTATCTTATCATACATTGTGCGATTAAAAGTGCTTATTGTGGAGATTCAAACTGACAAATGGATCGAGGGAAAAATCTTATAACGTGCCACGATTTTAAAATACCTAAATGCAATCAGTAATTCATTTCTATTCCTGGAATATTTGTTTAGAATGCACGTTTTGTACCACGATATTATATTGACAAATATTCTATTTAACGAGCTTAATATTCGAGAATAGTTTTGATCTACGTAAGAGCATCAGGGGTCATGATCAAGGTGTCCACTCAAATCTTTAGAAATTTGCAGTACAGAGTAAAACCATAGTAAATATCTGAATAGTACAGATTAGGCGATCTAATAGTTTTTTTTACTGTTGTGTTCATAAATTGACCTTGTGAAAAAGATATAATCTTTTGGTTTTCAATTTCAAGTCGTTATATTTATCGAATGAAGATTTAGAGTATGCTTAATTTCTCATTCGATCCTTATGATACGGCCATTGTGATAAATATTTTGAATTTTTTCAATAATTTTTAAATTCAACAAGAATACAAATCAATATTTTCGCTTTGTCGAGTATTGCGGTTGGAGAAAATCTATGGTATCAACCGATCAATGGACAAATATTGCTTAACACTGCCTATAGATCGTTCGATCCTTGAAATCCGATATTAAAAGTACCGATTTATCATTTAAAGCATCTAAGTCAAGCTTGATCTAAACATTCGCCCGAAGTACACTAATTTACCCCTAGTTTACTCTTTGGAAGCCTGCAATTTTTGTCAAGGTGAAATGCTTTGAGTGAGGCTTTTTGTGCTACATACTTGGACTGACTAAAGTAATTTTAAAATTATTTAAAATTATTTTAGTTTCATACTATTTAATCATGCGCAATCTGCATTAAATTATCGTCACGTTAAAAATCTAAAATTTGTGCATTTTCTAACAATGATAACCGAGTGATAACTACTAGAAAAGACACACAAGTAACATATTAGTCTAACAATATTAATGGAAATATTCATTTCAAGATCTATGTCAGTCTAATAGTTTCAAGTAATGTGATTTTACCACCGACTAATAACACAGTACGTGCAAAATTCAAAATAATAATCAAGTTCGTATAAGATTCGAAGATTCATCTTCCATCGGCGATCGATTACCCGGAGCTCCCTCCCCCCTCTACCTACCCCCCCCCAGTTCATCCCGTTCGCCCGGCAACGCCTAATTTCCAAATTTCGCTTTATCGAAGATGCCTCATCTTCGACCTATCACGCGTCGTCCTTAAAACTTACGTACGCAACTTTCGTGACAAGAAGATTCTGGAAAGTCGAGAACATCCCCTACCCTCTATCTTCGCTCCCCATCCCCCCGCCCCGTCCACCGCTCTATAGCCAACTAGTTTGGTTATTAAATTTTCTTATCCTTTGGAGCCTGAGAGAGAGAGAGAGAGAGAGAGAGAGAGAGAGAGGGATCGGGACAGGGGTGCGAGGGGCAGGCTTTGCAGGGACGCGCCACGACTTATCCTCGCGAGAGAGCGCGCATTCCGCCGCGAAGAATTACGACTCGCAATCTTACGCGGGATGAAGGGGAGGGGGGGGGGTAGCGACTCGAGGTATAATCGATGTCGCCGTAGCCGTCGCCGTCGTCGTCGTCGTCGTCGTCGTCTTCTCGTGGGTCCCCCCCCCCCGATTGTCGCTCCCGAGTTTTATTAGGTCGACAAATTACCCGGCGTTCGGGAATTTCATAACGTGTGATAAACATTTTTCTTTTATCCCACCCGACCAGCTCGCCTCCTCCCCCCCCCAAGAAAGCGAGAATTTATGCTTATCCGTCGCAGTTTTGGATCTATCGGGGAAAGGGGGTGGGTGGGTTGGTGGACAGGGTAGTGGTCTGTGCTGGGATTTCACGCCGCGACGGCTAAACAATTTCGCGACGACCTTTCAATCGATGCGTCGAATTCGGTTAATTTTGATGACGTATAGTTTCATTAACTATTGATTGTATAAAGTTTGCAGTCGCTTCCTCATTCAAGTAGCTCAAATAATTCTAGTCCATGTATTTTCATTACATTAGTGTATCTCAAGGACGATGGGTGTTCGGACAAATGAAATTGTTTATGTCGCTAGATTATATATTATACTACATATGCAAATGGCCACTTGGAAGATGCCCATCGGAGGCCGCAACTCTGCATCCCATGTCTCAGCTCGCCAGGTAAGCTGAGTCAGTGCCGTAGATTTCTCAATCAATTTACAGACTGCTCTCTGCGATCAGGTCTTCCGTCGACAAGTAGTTAATTATTCGCGCTTGTCACCGGGAACTAACGAATTACGTACAGTACATCGAGCCAATAGATAATTGCGTAGAATTTATGCAAAACTCATCTCATTCCAGGCACATTTACTTGTTATACTTTTCATAAGCATTGTCGAGCTTCTGTCTGATAAGCGTCTTCCTGGCTGCGATTTGTCGGCAACTACTCAAATCAAGCTTTTTGCACTCCTGGGGACTAATGTCATGAGTGGCGTTGTCACCCGTGGAAAAATGAATGAAACTATTCGATGCGACAGATATATATATATACAGGAGTAATTTAGACTTGAATAAGAAATAATTAGACTTGTTTCTTGTTGTAAATTATAGCTGTTGAAAATTAAGTTGTCTCCGTTGACGTTAAGTAATCTTATCATCGAGATCAGAGAATTCCATAATATATAATGAGCATTTTGGTTCCGAATTCTATCAGGAATTAGTAGGATAAACATGAAAAATAAGAGGGAAAAATATACTCCAAATAAGAATTTTACAGTGTAACTTATAAAACATGGACGAAAATCGATCCAATTATAATCTTACAATATAAAACTAATTGAAAATTAAAGATAGTGCACCGTTCCGTTGTCAGCTATAGTAATTTATGCATTCTAAACATAGCTGTAATAAGATGGTAATAAATTCATTTTGAATTTTATATTTCTTTGAATACATTTTTGAAAAATTTTTTACGTGGAGATTTTTGATTAATATTTTAATATGAATAAAAATGCAGCAAAAGTTCATCGTATTTTAGTGGAAAGTGTAAAGTGAACATCGCCTGGTCGGGCAAGTAATTTTTGCAAGCTTTAAAGACGGATCGACCTGGATGAAAGGAAGGCGACCTATTTAGCCAAAAAAGGTCGCAAATAATGATTTTCAGGCATTGCATAATAAACATTGTACAATTAAACATTTAAATAATTATCGATGTCATTGGAAGCTGACTTATCAATGGTAAAATACGATTTAAAAGTTTAAATACGATCTAGAAAGAAAGGGCGTTTGGGTACTATATGCATTAAAATCCAGGGACATTGCAAAATATTCTTTTGCATAAACATCTCCTGCTGTAAAAGCAAAGAGGAGTAGTGTTTCGCAATGGATTCTTAACGAACGATGGATCCATTATTACAATCCGAATCCCAAACATTTATGGGCTAAGCCAGGTTAATCATTGTCTCTATCGATTGCAACTCATGCTCTTGCACTGGAAAATCAAGCAAAATAATCCAAATATTCCAAAAGAGTAATATTAATGCACGACAATTCTCACCAACACGTTAAAGTATACATGGAAGCACTTGAGTAAAAAGTGCTACCATACCCACCGGATGATTTAAATAATGATCTTAACGACTGACTGTATTGATTAATTGCTCATAGTATGTGAAACCGGAAATTCATTTTTATGAGAATTATAAATGGATGGATTTGAAGGCTTTATCTAGGGACAAAGAGTTTTTTCGATGTAGTCTTCATTCGCTTCACGAAAGATGGAATATGGTAGAAAATGATAGATAAGATTATAATTCACATATTTCCTGATGTTCGTATCGAATATTTGAAATTTATTTATTAATGAAAAAGGCAGTGAATTCATCCAAACTTAATGATGAGAGATAAGCCACAAAACAGTGACGCCAAATTGTACACCTAAATTGTAATTTTTTTCGGCACACATCGTGTCCGAAAAAAGAAGATATTTCATTTGCTGCGCACTAAGAAGATTGTAGTATTCTATTAATGCAGCAATGTCAAATTTGGATTTATATTTTCATAAATTTCACGGACCAAGTTAGTCAATAGTGCATTAATATGACAGATGAATGGGCAAGATCGAGAAAATGATTAGATAATTTAAAACATAATTTTGAGAGGAATATATATATGTATATGTTTTTTCATCAATATTTGAACAGTTTCACAATTGTAAAACATCGACGTATCCGAGGTGATTAAGCCAATTTTCAAAATTTACTTTACAAGAAATACGAAATAAAATGTTTATTGTTCAAATTGTAAAGATTTTTAAATAACTAAAAAAAATACTGTTTGTATGTTTTTGCGTTTGCCTGTTGAATTCATTAGTAGTAGGACACGCAGTCTTGATCGAGAAAGTGAAATGTTATAATAGGGAGGGAATTAAATTATTTATGGTAGATGAAAATTGCGTTAAAATGAAAGATTTAAAAATTTTGGCTGCTTAATTAATTGAAAATGCTTAATTTTTTGATTTTTTTTTCAGTTTATTTCAAATTCTTTACAATTTTATCTATATATTCTTCAAAAAAAAAATGTTTCTTGTATACGTCTTATACAGTAAATCATGAAATTTGGCTTCATCGTCTATGGTACATCGCGCTGGTGAAACTATTCAAGCGTTCGAGAAAAATATATTTTTTTTCAAAATTATATTTTCCTTATTTAAATGTGTTTTACCAAGTGCCATAGCACAATAAATTTATCATTTAAACGAATTGATGTAGATTTTGAACGGCTGCTTGAAAAACCAATGATAATTATCTAAATACCAAGTCTATTATTCATGTACTTATATATCATAAAATCTTGTTGACGTGTCACCTGGCAAGCTGTAAATTAATCAAAATGAAAATAACATAACTCAATTAATCACAAATTTTTTTCTCATTGGATTCAGTGTAACAAAAAATCATTAAATGTTTCTCTCTAATAATTTGCTCGAACGTAGGAAGCTGCATTATCTGCGCAATTTCTCGGTTGGCACGTGTCTCTAAACGTACGCCGCGGTTCGAAAAGTCGACGATGATACTTTTTCCAGTACCTCGACTACTCGCCAAGCGCTGCTAAATATACGAAAACGTAAACAATTTCTGCTGCGAATTCGCTCGCGAAACACCTGCTGGGCCGCGCCCCGCGGGCTTCCACGCTCCGTATTATTTCCTCGGCGTAAAAGCGCTTAACGAAACCCCCTCCCCTCCCACCTCCCCCCGCTTTCGCTGAACGAAGAAAGCGCCGCGACTCGTTCCTCCCAATTACCCTCTCGGCTAAACAATAAAAGGTTTGCCGGTGAGGCGCGCGCGCTCGAGGCCGCGTCCCGTTTCAATTTCGAATGCTCGGCGTCGCCAAAGGAAGATGACGGGGAAGGGTAAGAAAAGAAGAAGAAGAAGAAGAAGAAGAAGAATAAGAAAAGAACAGAAAGGAATAAACTTCTTCGCGGCAGAGACGCATTATTTTTTGTCATTATACATTTGAAAGACTCGGAAGGAGCGTGTATATATATATGTGTGTCTGTGTGTGTATATATATATATAGGAGAGAAAAAGGCAAAACGCGGGCGAAACGGGCCGCGAGCGCCTCGGCGATATCATTAAACTTTCACAATGACCGTATGACGCTGGGCTCGGCTGCGTCGCGACTCCCCGTCGGCTCGCCGCTCCACCTCCCGCGCGGCTTCGGATTTTTCCCCCCGCCACCTCCTTCCGCATCGGTGGGGGGTGGGGTGGAGGAATCGCGTGGTCGCGAAACGGAAATAAGCGGATGCCGACGTAGACGCGCAAGGAAGCTGCGGGGGTTCATCTCCGCGGGGGCTGCTCGGTGACCCCCTTCATTTTCTATAACTTTTGGGGCGACCGAAGAAAAGAAAAAACAAAAAGCAGAAGAACGAGAAGAGCGAAAAAAGGAAGCAAATAATTTGATTTGTATAAATCGAGGCTACGCATTTGAGTTCCCTTTTTACGATTTAATTCAGTGGGATATTTCGGAATAGTTGAAATATGCACTGGTGGATTAAAAAAATATTTGATGGATTAGATTTTTTGTTTGTTTGTTCTTTCCTTTTTAAGTATGCATGGACGATGCGTCGGTGTATATTCTTAAGATATTCTTATAAAATATTGAGGCATTCTTGGTATATTAATGCTTTAAGAGAATTTAATATTATGATGCTCTATACCGTAAATTTGAAATAATAATAAATAAGAATATAAATGTAGAATTTACAGCTTTCGTTAAACTAAAATCTATGATAGCCTTAACTGATCATCGCTTTCGGGAATTTGTTTATAGGTGAAATAATAACAAATTACTGTCATTTTTTATATAAACGTCATATAAATGTCCGTTACGTTTGTCTGTTTCACGATGCCTGTTGCTACTTGAACACGTTAGGTCTACATATTGTATTATTTCTGTATATATATATATATATATATATATATATATATATATATTTATAAACGCGTATATATACTATTTCTAAAGGCGTGTATATATGTGGATATATATATATATATATATATATATATATATATATATATATAAATAAAACTGAAAGACTGTGCGCTAAACTTGCGAGATTATTATTTATATTTTATCTTTCTTAAATTCCATCGAATACGGTTACATACTTGAGATATTGTATTCGCACTGGCTAATAATTTGTCGATAAACTATTTATAATTTAATTTTAAATCTAGATTAACGTTTAAGTGCTCCTTTATCATGGAAGTGTTATGCATATTTATTAATTTTAACGTAATTTATAAATCTTTTACAGTTTTGCTTGATAAGGACCTAAGACAACAAAGTGTCTTGAAATACCGGCATTTGTATAAAAAAAAATATTGTAATTCCTTTTTTATTTCAGCTATAAGGAAACTCTCGTCAGCGGTGACCAGAAGATATTATTGATTGTTTAAACAAATAAGAATAACAGATGAGAATAGAATCGCTATTATGTACCAAGTATAGTTGAATAGCACTAGTTTCCAGAATTCGATTAATTTAAAGACAATTTTGATATAATTAGTTTTCTCAGCCTCAAAATCTCTGTACGTATTTCATCGGGATGAAAATTATTGCTCGAGTCCCAAAAATATAATATCGCAAAGCCGCGAGGTGCAGCCGCATCGAAACGTAAATCCAAACTCGTCTCGCACCTGAAATCCATTTGAATATTTCACGATTTCTCTCTCTCTCTCTCTCTCTCTCTGCTCGCTGGATTTCCCCCGGCAGCGCCAGCGCGCGCGCGCGCACTTTCCAAATTCGAAAGAGACATACGATACTTCGGGCCTACGGGGGCGAGGGAGAAAATCGTTTTGCGGGCCGGCGGTGCCTCGTGCGCGACGGCCTCTCCCTTTAGGGCGATGATAAAAAGGAGAACGTTTGCCTTTTTATCTCGCTCGCGCGGCTCGCATAACCATTTTCGTGTATAAGTCTTGCGGGACAGTGGGGAGTGGGGTTGTAGGAGAGCGGAGCCGTAGGAGAAGCGTTGTTAAGGAGCTTACGTTAATGGCAACCCGACGCACCGGGGCAAAAGATGCGATCGACGAGGAAATCTACGTTTGTCTCCTTTTCTCTTCCCCTTACTCTCTCTCTGTACCTCTCAGCCTCCCCGTTCTCTCCTTTTTCCGAAAGGGAATTGTCGGAAGAGCATAGTAGACCTCTCCCCCCCCTCTCGCCCTCCACCCTGGCGCCCTTACTCTGACGTATTAATAATTGACATCGGGAGCTTTAGTCGCAAACCGTAATAGTTGGCTCACGATCTCACGTTGACTTAGTTAAGAGTTACTTTATACCGAGTGAGTTGGCGGGGCGGGGCGGGGGGTTCTTCGCTCCCTGAAACGTCGTTATACTCCTCGACTCTTGTCAGATTCCAAAAATGGATGATCGTTTTTGCTTTCCCCCCTCCCCCGAAAAATTAATTATTTTTCGAATTATAGTAGTGGAATAATAACGAAAGGCATGAAGATCATGTCGCCTTTCGATGTACCTAAGGTCACGTTTAATGTTTAACACGAGCTTAAGTTGCTGCAAAAAATAATCAAATTTCAAGTTGGAAGTAATTATTGTTTTAAATACTTATCATCGTTGCAGGCCGTTAAAAATACTTCTGGATGTAATATTATCAAGGATTTTAATATTTTAGATTGAAAACTTCAGGACTCGTCTCTTTAGGATCTTATGTGGGGTCGGGCAATAATCTTTACTCGCTAGACTTTAATAGAATTCCGACGAAAACTTCGTCAACTGTCGATGTCGTTTTCGTGTCATTACGAGCGATTTATGTTTGAATTTCGATTCTTTATTGTCACGAGTCCTATTGGAAACATAATTATGATGACTGTTCTCTGTATTTGTAATGGAGTGAAAAAATTACTTTGGAGGATGGCGTTTTAATTTTACGATACGTTAAAAATGTCCCCGATAATTCTGCAACGATGCACATCTTAATTCGTACATTAAGAAAAAACAATTTTGGTATTCGCGTAAAAGTAAATAAACTATTTTCTTGTCCATCTAAGAAAAATACTGATCTGAGATAATATTTGTAGCAATTAAAGTTTGTTTTTCTTATCTTTGTCAGACTATTTGACTTTTTTTTTCGTCGTTCAATGTATAAAATATAACTTTGTTCAATTAAAGAAAACCCGTGTCTTCAAAGCTTACTACTTTATCTTAAAATAATATACATGTCAATATCTATTGGTCGTCAGAGAGGTGAAATAGACCATGGGGAGATTGAGAAAAATCACTAAAATTAAAATTTAGTAGGCAGTTGAAAATTAGATTTATTAAATATACTTTATGTGATTCTTAAGAAAACTTTCCTAGTTTTAAACTGTTTAAACGATGCTTTAATACGAAGATAACGCGATAGGAAGAATAACTTGTTTTAAAGCGACTTTTCTTCGGGGTATGCTATGTATCTTTTTGCTTTAATAATTGTAGCTACTATATACCGTATCACCTCAAATATGCATGATTCCTATAGACTTAGTTAGTACTATTTTAGTATAAGCTTTGTTACGAATTGTGACCGTAAGTTCCCGCAGTTCTAACATAAATCTGGCCTAAAGTCGCGCAAGCTTTTCGGCTAGTTCATATAGATATAACTCTGATGCTCGCGTGAAAATTGTGTTAAATCGTTGCCCCAAGTTGGCGCCTAATTTCAAACTATTTTTGCACAATCGTACGGTTCGCTGTTCGTCATTATTGATACGTATGTAGTTGAAAAAGTTTTATAATCCTATAAAATAATTTGAGTCCGTGCACAAATACATAAATAATACAACTTTTTTTTTATTAAATCAAATTAAAATTTTCAATCGCCGCATTTTAACTCTAATCCGAATTAGGATCTAAGAAATTCTGAACAAGAATGAAAGATCACGTTAAGAATCAAAAGCTGACAGGAATAGACGAAAAAAACTAAGCGACGAATCCAATCAAATTCCATCAGAATTACATAATTACGTAAAGAAGCTCAGGATGAATTCATCAAGATTTCGTTTATAATTTTCTAAGAATTACAGAATTTCGCCATTTATCACATATAATATGCATTCTTCCATCTTTCAATGTTTTTTTCCTACTTTGCCTTCTTCTATACGATCGAGCAGTGGTTTATTGTAAATCCTTTTAAAAATTCAAATGTTTATAAATTTGACGCGACACGCTGACTTTGTTATATCAGTTCCGCGCCAGGCACCGATGATATAACGATGGTAACGCACAGCCTTCTATCTCTATTGATTTTCTCCACGAGTCTTTCTTTCTCTCTCTCTGTCTCTCTCTCTCCCTCTCTTTCTGTTCCCCTTTATATCTCGTTTACCTTGTTCTTCTTTTTTTTGTTTTTTTTTTTGTTTTTTTTTTTTTTGTTTCATCCAAACGTAATCCCTTTTGCTTCCTTTTATGCGCCGCGCGCACTCGTATCACGGGATTCAATTGGCGATTTTACTTTTTTAACGGTCCTATGGTATATCAAACTCGGACAGTAAAATAAATATGAGGATTTCGTGGAGGGCAGCGGCCGGAACTTCTTAATTTCTTTCGTCTTCTTTATGATCCCGCGGTTGCTGTAATGCTCGCTCCGTCGTTTGTTTTTCTTCTTTTATCAATCACATGGTCCGCGTAAAATGTGACCTCGTTAATAAGAAATTTTATACGAATAATCATAAAGACTTGCCAGATAAATATAACACGTAAATGAGGATTACTTTGGGATGTTACATTAAATAATCTACGGCAGAGAGCATTAAAATAGACGATTAAAAATTGATAAACTATCGTCCAGTGCAGGTTTTTAAGTTAAAGTGAAGTATTAATGTAAATGAGTTAATGAATTGTTAAAAGAATATAATAAGGTTTCGCCCTACACTTGCGGAGAGAATGATAAAATATTTATTAAGTGCCAACCAAAATTTAAGGTCACAAGTTCAGGGATGTTTGATATAAACTTCTCCTCTTATGTGATATTAATCCTTTTCCATTTATCACAAATTAAAATGGTTAGATAACGTTATTTCTTTTAGAATCGTTCATTTCACTGATAGTTGAAGAGGTCATTTAGGATGAAACGTACATCCTTCTTATTATATTTTACTGCATTCCTTAAGCAAATTAATTGACAGATTTACATTGAAACTTTAGTTGAATCCATAATCGAAATAGGTTATCTGGAGAGTTCTGATAATTATCGATAAAATTATTAATCACGATGTTCGAAACACCGAGATTATTGAATTGATTTCGGTAATTACTTTTCATTACAATTATACGAACTTTTGTATTTCAAAAACATTTTTTTAATTATGATCATAGGATTCATTATGCCACTTTATACTGATTGAAACATTGACTTTGTTATTTTTTCAGTATATAATAATTAAAAGTTTTGCCACTCTTCATTGAGTTACATCTTCATGTCTTTATCAATCTTTTCCTTGCTAATTTTAAGCCAAGTACCAATATATCATCGAACAATTATATATGTTATAAGCTTCAATTACATTAAGTGATTGCAAATTAATTACACGGGATCATAAATTAAAAAAAAAACACCTGCTGAATGTAAATGCACGTCTCCTATATATATATATATATATATATATATATATATATATATATATATATATATATATATGTTGTGAGATATAATAAACTCCAATTTGTCGATTATTTTGTTCAAGCGTATCAGGAGATTTCCACATTTTCAAAATAATCAAAAAAATATTGAAACTGCAAGTTTTAAGTTGTGTCTATTTCGAATTTCGAAACTTGTGATTTGTACTGTCGGAATCTGTGGGATTGATACATATATGGGGTTTGGGCTTTGTGCATTTAGAGTTCCAAGGCTTCTCTGACTTATGCTATTTAGACAACTGTGCTTATGAAATCCTGTTCCAGATGTCACTGGCGTTATTCTTTTAAAAATTCAGAGGATTCCGTGCTGGAACAACAATAATTAATAGACTTGCATTTAGTAACTAATGAACAAGCGATTGTTTTTGTTTTTGAATATGTGGTCCTACAATTATCTTTTCGATCCACGATTGTATGGATATCAAATTCTAAGCGTTTCGAATTTTTCAGATTCGGCTGAAGGTTCAAAATTGAATATGACCCCTGCATCAAGCAAATATTCCCAAGAAGAATCAACGAAAACCGCATTTGATTCTCCACAGTTGGATATATACATATTTATGCATAAATATACCGCCGATGAAAATTCGATTGATATCGAGGAAAGGCGCGAACAAACATTCGTCCTTTATGAATGTATAGCTTTGTCATCTGCCCCGCTCGCCACCTCGTGAGGCCGGCATAAAAGCTCGCCTCTTTTCGCTCTATAAGAGCCATCTCCTCCTGGACACTTCCGCGCATTTGCGGGACGCATAATAAATCGCCGACCGCACTTTCGCGGAGCAATAACGAGTCTGTTTGCGAACGCCGCGCGTATAATAATTATTCTAATCGACCAAGGGTAGGAGGGGGGGGGAGAAAATCCGAGCGTACCGACATCCATTGTCGCCCACCCACTTAACCACCCACTCACTCACACACATACGCATTCGCGCGCGCGCACGCGCACAACACGCGTACATACACACACAGAGCCCCGGGGAGCGACTAAACCGTCCATTAGTATGGCCTCGTCGTTGAATTTTAATGTATTTTAATTTTTCTCGCAGTTCTCGCTCTCCCCCCCCCCTCCTCGCCCATACCGTCGCAGTCTCGCTGTTTAAACAGCCCCGGCAAACAACTCAGCGATCGTCCGTTCTCGGACACGGAAAGCTGCGGTTAGCGCCCCCCCGGCCCCACCGGCAATTGAGACGGCATAATGTAAGTGGACGGCTAGGGCGGGAGGATGGTTGGAAGGCACATCGACGACCTGTTAAGTCGTTCGCGGAAATCGGGAACACGCGCGTCGCAAATCCACGCCCGCTCTCCGCCTCTCTCTCTCTCTCGCGCGCGCTTTCGTGGATTTATTCTGACGGCCGCGCGTTTCTACGCCAGCAGGTTGCGAGAGCCACGAAAAACTCGCTTTCTAACATTAAAAAAAAAAAAAAAAAAAAAAACAAAAAAAAACATGACACTTAACGTAAATGGTTTGAATAAATGTTTCAAATTATCATGGTATTCGAGGCAATTTTTTTATCTTTATTGTTATATCAGTTTAGGTGAGTTCTACCATCGGCCGCTATGCGGTGACCTGCATATTTCCAATATCGTTTCAAAATAAACATCTCGAATTATATGCTGAATTGACAATTTTTTTTTTAGTAGGTAGATCACATTCTGTAGGCTGTACCGACATGATTTTCAGCACGTACAAGTTCTCTTGCATGGGACAATTCCATTATTACCTTCATAACAAGAAAATCTCCCTGTACCACTGATAATCATGCATTTAGTGTAGCAGGGAAATAGATCCGCGGAATTATTTTAAGAACCCGCAATTTAGTAATAAATTCATTCATATAATCATCTTGATACTTTCAAATTAAATACCCGGACATTTATGAGAGGTGCTTGGATTTTATGCTACACGAAAATTTAATACTCATAATTAGATTAAATTTAGATTTTATATGGCGCGTAACAATAAATTTAGTGGAGCTTAAAACGAGAATTTCTATTTAGTATAATAATTTTAGAAGCTCGTTCATCAATTTATTATGTCATGGCATGATGTAGATATAGTGCATCACTCTAAGTCGATGCATGTTTTGAATCGAAAATGACGGTAGGAGATATTTTTCAAAGCATTAAAAGATGTTTTCGTGAAATAAAATGATAATGAAAAATGGACGGAATTTGCTGAAAAGTCTATATTACTAAATTTTTCATAGCCTCTAAATACAGTAAAATCTATTAATGAGATTCTTTGAATTCCCCCATCAAATTCAGATTCTCGTGGACCTAATAAATTGCCAGTCATAAACTTTCACGAGCAAGTAAAACGACAAAATTCTAGTCGTAAAAGATAGAGGCGACTTAAAAAAAAAAAAAAAAAGAAACAAAAATAAAAAGGAACAAAACAACTAAAACTACCTTCATCCGGTCGCGTGGGGGGGGGGGGAGGGAAAGTGACGAATCACTCGCCTAGCTTTATACTAAAGGGGCGGAGGGTTTGGTCGGTGCGATCAGCTAATGAAAGCGGTGGCGCCGCGATTTGCTCCTAATGTCTCCGACCCCGCGCTGTTGCCCTGGGCATTAATAGCACCTATTATGCTTGCCGCCCCCTCTACTGAACTGGGGATTATTATTATGCCCCCGGAGCACGCCAACGCGTCGTGGCCGCTGCTAGCGGTATATATGGTGTTCTTGAATATATATATATCGATGTATCTCGCGCAGGTCGGCTGTTAAAACGTCTAATTCGGCCGATTTCGCATGCACGCGGCGCGATGGATCTCGTCTTATATATAGGAATTGCGCACGGCTGGAAAAGTATACCGGGGGAAAATGTTATACATATATATATATATATATATATATATATATATATATATATATATATATATATATACGGGTGGTTATGATTGGACGGGACTTTAACGCGCGAGTCCGGAAGGTCCAAATGAAATATTAGATATTTTTATCGCAGCCATCGGATGTTTCAATCAATTTTCTTTTTTATACAATGCACGATTTGACACGATATCAAGAGTTAATTTTTATGGAAGCCAATGCAACGTCAGATCAATTTTTTTCCCCACTCAACATATCCTGTTTTTAAATTATTTTTTTTTTTTTTATAACTTCGAGGAAGTCGTGCATCTTTGGTCAATTAAAAATTTTGAAAACGGTAGAAGATATATAAAAATGGATACAGCGATGTTTTTCACGTTAATAATCCGAAGTGTCGCGTTTTCGGTATAAGTAATATTTTTCATGTCAATTAAGAAAATCATTCCCTTTTCAGCGGAGCAACACGTTCGCGAGTGTTCCCTCGAGAGCTGCAAAAGTTGGAAACAAATTTAACGTGACATATGATGCTTTGTCGACACATTTATTATCATACGAAAAGTGACAAATAAATGGCCGGTCATTCATGAAAACGTAATTAATCCGTCCGGTAGGCATATTTCTATTTAGTAGATTGAAAAATGCTGATCACGAGAGAGCGGACCATTGTATATATGCTTATTAACGAACAAGTCCAAGGGCACTGGTGATATAATGATAATGAAGACAATTCTTATTCGAGGAGATCAACTTCACATTTATTTACTTGGGATAAAATACAAAATCCTTTCGAATGAACTGCGTCAAATTGGCGGAGCGTAAAATAGTTTATCAGTAAAATAGAGCATAAAACAATGCATCAGTACTAAATATAATACCATACTAAATGTACAGTACGATATAAAATACTGATTTCGAAGTTTGAAATCAGCCGTGGAACGGGTAACGCGTATTCGCCAGCTCTCGTAGAATCGCGAATATATACGCAGTTCTAATATTTATGCACCGATTTTCTGGCACAGTTCGGTGTAAAAATTCATTTCAAGAATTTCGCACGGGCGCGTTTGCAAGTAGCCCGGCTCCAAGTCAATCGTCGATCGACTAACTGATAATAATACCAAAATAAGCTTATTGACGTACCGTGCTATATATTATTATATCGAACGCCCGTCCGATCGCATCTAAACGAATAATACGGGATGGATTATCAAAAATTTACTCGAAATCTGCGTCAAACATAACTTACGCAAGAGCAGATATGCTTGCTAAGTTTCCGAAGTCAAATTTAGACAAAATCCGCGAGAGAATATATATTACTACCGCCCCTCTTCATATTACTTTCAATAATACTTTCAATAATATGTTTCTTGATCAACCAAAATGAGCATATGGCAACGTATCGCAGAAATACTGAACTCCTATCTCAGAAGAATAGAATGCCATTCTCGAAAAACAGGCCAACGGAAAAACAGAAGATTGAAAGTATTTCTTGTAACACTCAAGCACACTATGTTTTTACTCATCCAAATCATAAAAATAAATTGCTTCTCTTCATGGACAAGCACATGTACCATTTCTGAAAAAGCAAATAAAATTAAATCGAGAATAAACAAATACCAATGTGGAAAATGTCGCTTAGTGTCCAATTTTAGCGAGGGTGTCGATCGTCGCTCAATCCACCGGCGAACTCTACGGCTTCTTCGGAAATTTGTGAAGTAACGCGTGGCAAACGATTTGCGATGTTCGTGACAAGGAGGAGTTGGAAACGCGTCGATAGTCCAGTACTTTGGTACTTTGCAGAGCGTGCAACAAAAAAAAAAAAAAAAAACATGACAAGTTTGTGCGGCAAACCGTTTGTTGCCGGTAAAAGACATATAATCTTAAAAATAAAATCAATAACGACAGGGTGCTCGTTATTCATGATTACGGCTCGGGATCGTTACGGCAGGCGCATTATTGGATTCCTCGACTTCCTTGATTTCTTTCTTCGCCCTTTACACCGGTATTCGCGGTTCCGGCCCGCTGCACTTTAACAGGCGTAGAGTGGCGACGTGGCGTCATTGCCAGCTGTGCATTGATACAACATCTTGCTGGTTATCGGAAAGTTGGGTTTGGCATATTTTTTATTCAGCTTCTCCGTTAGTTAGTTCACGGGTCTTAGTCGAAATGCGAATTTTCATTCGTCATCGATCCCCGATAATACCCGACTCGTCATTGGGCTTAAGGACATCGTAAGGTTCGAACATGACTACGTAAAACATACACTGAAGTCTCAACGTTCTTGGAATATCGACAGATTTTTGTTACCTAGCCGTTTTTCTCTAGTGTCGGTCCACACGTGATTAACGCGTTTTTCAATATCACAATTAAGTTTGACGTTGGGTTCTCAGTGCACGCTGCAAAAATCAAATTCCTCTCCAAAGGGACGGATTCATCTGAAGCCCCTGCTCGAGCCTTTTTCATTGCCGGCACGTCTATGTCGAGCAAAATTGTCAATAAGCGGGAGAACCGGTCCGTGTCATCGTGTATCGTGTCACGCTGACGTCAAAATGTGGCGCGAAAGCCGTCACGTTCACAACAGCGTAAACGTAATGCACGAAAGAGCGCCCTTGACGGTTTCTTCAACGAGTAATCTAAGGTTGATAACGGTGCCGATCGTACCGCGGTGGCTTCCGTATGGAACTACATAGAGCTCTATAACGAGAAAACTTATCAATCCATGTAAGGCCGTGCCGATACTCTTTGTAGCGACTCGAATGATAATTATTTGAATTTTCGCGCAATTGCACGAATTGGCCGATTAGATTATGGAAGTGCCGAACGGATGTAGAAATCCGTCGGGTTACTTTTCAGCATTGATAATAGTGTTTTACCAATGCCAAGATAAGCGGAGATTTCGTGAAATATTGTCTTGGTATCGGAAATGCATTGTCAACTAAAGTACTGTTTTGTCCTTCTACGAATCTTGGGATTGTCTGTCCTATCCTGGTTTCACTATAGTCTTGATATTGACACGAGGGTATTGGTTTTAATTTTGAAAATCGGGCAATCATTCGTTAAAAAAGTATTTAAATATTCGGAGGACTAGCAGAAATTGCCATAAAACAACAAACTTCTAAAGTATTATGTTAAAAGTAAATAATTGCAAAAAACTGCAGTATGTGTGCATGTTCGCTATATATGTATATGTGTATGTGTAAATTTATAGTGGGACTCATGCTGGAGACAATTTCTTCTTTGGAAGGAGGTAGATGTGGGGGGCAATAACACCCTAATGACGGGGAGGCCCCGGCAGAACTATACCTGCGAAGCGCAAGTCCGGTACTGAGACACCAGGCGAAAATCCGCCAGAGGGAGAGACGAGCTGAAGAGAGGAAAGAGTGAGAGGAGAGAGGGGGGAATTTTGGTCTTAGTAAAGCCTGGAGCGGAAAATCGGGGAAATGTGGTGGGACCGAAAGGGCACGCAGTTCAGTTGTTTTTCAGTCCTTGCCGTGCGCGTACCTTTTTCCTTGTTCTCGCTGAACCGTGAATAGTTTGGAGAACTGCTAAGCTGTTTGCATTATTTAGATTAAATAATGTATATGTAAAGCGTTAGTGTCGACAGTGTGAGCGTGCATATTCGTGTTGATTTTGTGTGATCTCGTGTGATTTTGTGTGATTTCGTGTGATTTTGTGTGATTTCGTGTAGTTTAGAGAATGTGTTTGGTTGTTATTCACGACCGATAGTCGACGTGACCTAACCAGGGCGAGAGAGAGAGCAAGGCGAGTCGTGTGGATTCGCCCGATACCGCAGCGTGGAGTTTTTCCCGGCGTAGATACCGCTGCGCATCTCGAGTTGAACTCTCTCCCCATTCCCATCGCCCACGTATGGTGTGTCGATGCGGATCTGTTGTGATTCCAGAGTTGTGCGCCGCCGGCCCTCAGGTAAGCGAGCTCGCTAACGCATTTAAAGGCCTTTAGTTTTAAGTATATTTGTATTTCGACTTGTTTGTTTCGTTTGTTAGTTTAAGTATATTTGTATTGCGAATCGTTATAAATTCTTCTCATATTTATTTTAGGTAACATTATATCTTTAATCATAATCATTAGGTTCAATAAATATACACTTGTCCCGGCTTTTCCCTCTCTCTCGTGAGGGTTTTTATGCCGAGACAAGGAGTTGAATTTTCCCGCGAGATTGTGTGTTTCACTTTATTGATTGATCCTTTCCTCACTCTTACCAAACCCTTGTGTCACGTCCTTTTTCGATTTAATTAAAATCTTATATTGTAATATTGGTAAAAACATGGTGCCCCGGGTGAGGAGTGAGTGAAGGATTAATCAGTATTTGTAGATCTGTTATCGGTATGCTAAACTTATAGCTAAATTTATAGTATAAATTAAGTTTAATTCGAATATTTTTTGTGTTACTATATGTTTAACGAAATCTTTTTCTGTGTAAAACAGCGATAATATTTAACATATGTGCTTGCGTGTGATTGTTTCTTTGTTTATCTTTAGTTTTCTAAATATTCATATTTTCAATAATAAAAGTCACTTGCAACTGTATTGCGTGATCGCGTAGCATAGAATTCTTCAGCGATTGAAGTGAAATATATTATTGTAATTTATATCACAATTGTTTAGTGCTTTGGTTTGAAATAACGATTAAAACATTATTATATTCGAGTGATATTGTGAGGTAAAAATACATTCTGAACATACAATATTTAATTTATTATGGTATTTAATTTAATCTATTGAATTGTAGTATTTATTCAGGAGAGCTTTTTTTTCGCGTTTTGATTTGTGGCCACGTAAAATAAAAGGTTGATTTTTGCGTGAATGAGCTTCCGAAATCCGTTTTGTATAGCGACTTCCTTTCTTTTGTGATTTTGAAATATTCGTTATTGAAAGGCTTCTGCTCGTATCATGGCACCTGTTTCATTAAAGAAATTAACGACGTTACAGATTGGGCGCGAGTGCG
>JACCIC010000020.1:0-77500 GCA_018907035.1 Sycobia sp. Sy_11
CGTTTGTTTGTCTTTCGTCTCGTCGGTAGTGGTTAGTACTGGTTCTGGCTCTGGTTGAGCGATCATTTCGTAACTGTTTCTTGCCTCTTGTTTCGTCGATGGTTGTTTGAGCGATATGAAGAATTGTGCGGCTGTGCTCCAAATGGCTGACAATAATTATATCGACCAACCGTATACACGATGAAGGGCGTATCCGTTGAGGACAACCCCTATGAACGATTTTATTACGTGTATGATCACCAGGACTGCTATTATCCCCGCGCTTGCGGATCCAAAGGTGATAAATTTATTCCATATTTTCTTCCAAGCAGAATTTACTAAGTTATCCATGGTGTCTTCATTTATGAAGTGCGATATCGTGTTGCCGCTCGTCACTCCTGATTCGTGCATTTCGTATGCTGCGTTATTCAACAATGCAGCTGTTTCTACTGGAAACATAATTCGTTCTTTTAGTTTTTCTAAATCTTTACTGGAGTAGATTCCAGATGTTGCTAGGCTGATTGGATTAATGTATTTCCATGTCAGCTGAGTCATGGGCTTTAGGGTTGTGGGTTCTCTTCCCTCGGTCGGTTTTGGTGCCAATTTGTACCATTCGCTATCAATACGGTAGTATGATGGTAGCACTTGGTTACAGGGAACTCTAGTCCCTCGAGTTTTCAGGATATGTGTTTTTGGTGTGAGAAAGAGGTTGTGTTTTGTCTTACTACTCTCAGCTCGGTGTAACAGTTTTCGCCGTGATCTATCTTAACTTCCACTGGTATACATTTTACCAGGTGTACCACTTCGCCGGATACTACAGCCATATAGCCAGGACCTTTCATTATGTTATACGCAAATTGGTCGGGACTTTGTGTAGCATTAGCGAGTGCGTTTTTTTGCGGGATCTGTTCTACCCGACATCGCTCGGTCACTATGTTGCGGTATAAGTTAAGCATTTGTTTTTTTTCCTGTTTTTCCAGATATACGAATTTTGCATTTACATAAGCGAAAATATCCAGATTACTACTAGATAACGTACCTTTTTTCGCAAACGTTACACCCTGTTTAGTTTCGAAGATAACCAGTTTTGGGTGTTCTGTTCTTATTATAGTATAACCGCATACCTTTTCTTCGGACAATTTACTTAATGCGAACGTTAATTTTTGATCTGAAAAAGAATAGATTACGTCTTGATCTATCTGAGGGTTAGTCATTTTTATTGCATGACCCTCGAATAATACGTCGTATTTATTAAAGTGGCAATCATTATTAGGGACGGATTCCCAGAAGGTATATCCATCTTTTGCGTCTATGCAGAATTTTCCCGATAATGGACATGATGTTCCCGATTGTAGATGAATTTTGTCATCTTGTAGGTTTACTCGCGCCGATTGTTGCGATAGGGTGATTTTAAGGGTTCCTTGGACAATAACAGAATTCCAAGTCCCATAAGGGTCGCTATAGTAGGCTCCCTCGCAAGTTCCGTCGTTACTTATGCTTCCGGCGTAGGTCATCGAATATGTGTTTGTTTGGTTAATTCTGACCCCGTTTATAACGTGATTTTGTCCGAAGTTGATTATCCCAGTTAAATGCAATTGTAAACAACTATCTCTACTGACGTCATACAAATATTCCATTTCGCCGTTGTTAACAATGGAGTTATGCGAATGCATCCCGCAGTAATAGATGGTTCTCCGTACTCTATTTTACATTGCAATGCTTTGGTTTCTTGAAAATCGTTGATTTGGAGTAATTGTATATAAGCAAGTTGGCTGACAGGGTGGAGTTGAGGGAAGTTGCATTCTCCGACGTCTAATAAAGACATGGTCGTTATATTCATAGTATTAGATCCGCAATCGTACCCTATCATTGTTTTTGTCGGGGTGACGAAAAATAATGAAAAAAGTATGGTGTATAAGGATATCATCTGAAATCATAAAGAAGTTAGTTGCATAGTCACAAAAAAATAGTTTTTATGGTTGGCATAAGAAAGGAAGAAATTAGTTTAGGTTTTGGCCTTTGCGGACAACTGATAAAAAAGGTTTTGTGTTTTTTTTCTCTTTTTTTTTCTTTCTTAAAATTATAATCTTATAAATAATATTCGTATGCTTATTTTATTATAGGGTTAGTATGGAGGATGTGAAGCGTTAGGTAGTAAGCAAAAAAAAAAATGCGAGTTTTATTTATGTACAGATATAAATTTTATTATAATGAAAAAAAAAATCTATAAAATGTTTAAAGTGATGGAAATCGCTATATATATATTTTTTTTTCTAAGGGTGACACTGATTAATCTGGTTTCTCCTGTTCCTTCTGTCTACCCTTTTTCTTTTGCGTTGTTGTTTCTTTGTTTATGTAAGAGATGCGAAGTCTATTCGCATGAACGATCTTACTGCTTTTATTTACTTGGATCCTAATATTATTCTTGTTTAGCACTTCTAGTATTTTGTGAGGTCCAGAGTAATGATTTCCGAATTTATCTGGTTTCGGACCAGACAGTAGGAATACGTAATCCCCTATTTTAAAATTCCGTGGATTAATTTTCCTGTCGTAGTATTTTTTTGAACGAAATTTTGAGGATACCAGGTTGTCGTAGGCTAATTTTTGGATTCCATTCAACCGTGTGACTAGGTCGACTAGATATCCTTTGTACGTCGGTAACAAGTCTCCTTCTCTTAAAGGATCGATAGAAGGCAACCGGGCGATTCTACCGAAGATTAATTCGTACGGCGTATGCTTAGTGCTTTCTTGAACACAAGTATTATAATTTAAAATGGCTATATCTAACCAACTGTCCCATTCTTCGTCGTTGGTAGTATATTCTTTTAAGAACTCGCCCAAAACGTGGTGCGAGCGTTCTAGTGATCCATTAGATTGCGGGTGAAAAGCGGTTGTCCGTAGTTTCTTTATTTTGAACCGTTTAGCTGTTCGGTTCATTAAGCTACTCAGGAAATTCTTCCCTTGGTCTGTTAGGATGATCCTTGGTGTTCCAAAGGTGCAAATAAACCTTTTTATAAAAGAATCCGCTATGGTAGTGGACAGCGTATCCAGTAAGGGTACTGCTACGCAGAATTTAGAGAACTGGTCTTGCATTGTCAAGATGTATTCATTTCCAAGTTTAGTAGGGGTTAATGGCCCTACGACATCTAAAGCTATTTTATAAAAGGGTGTGCCGGGGGTGTCGGTGATCACCATTGCTTGTTTAGTTTTTAATCTCACTAGTTTTTTAAGTTGACAATCGAAGCATTGTTGTATTCTCCTTTGAACGTCTTCCTTTAAATTATTCCAATAATACTTTTGTTTGATTCTGTTATATGTCTTGGACACACCTCTATGTCCGCCTATTGGTGACTTATGTAATTCATAGAAAATTTCGTCTCTTTTCTCTTTTGGAACGTATTTAAGGGTGTCGGTGCAAATGATAATTTTAGTTGGAGAATTCATAAAAGATGCTTTTATTGTTTCGAGAATGTCTTGCCATTTTATGTTTTCAATATTCTTACTTTTGGCAATGCTAATAAGGTTTTCTCCTATTTTGATTAAAATTTCTTTTAAGATGGATAAAGTTTTGTATATATTGGTTTTTATTATAGTCATGGATATGGATATTTCTCCTCGTATGCATAATGCGAAGAGATTCTTACAGTGCGTCCCTTTTATTCGTTGGACGTCTCCAATATCCATGGGATTAATATTTATGTCATTGTTTTCCAATAGTTTTTTAGCACCGTCGTCACAGGGTTTTCCGTCGCTAGTTACGAAGAAAACGATGTTATCTTTGTGGTGGCATATTGAATCTTTAGTTTCTATTACTTTGCCTCTTTCAACCTCGTACTCATTGTCGTGATTTGAGCGAATTGACGAGTCGGTGGAGGTTATTGATTTGGTTTCTTCTGACTGGTCAGCGGTTGTCAGTTGGGGTAAGGCTGTTGGTTCAGCTTCAAATTCTTCGTGTGATTCCGGTTCACTTTCGGCATAACAAGGCGCCTGTAATTTTGCGTCACGCGTGGGCCTTTTTCCTATCGGAGATATTTGGTTAGTTTTCTCTTGCGTAATGTCCTTTGTTCTTTTGTTTCCAATTACTGGTGAAGAAGGTTTTTCGGACTCCCCTTGCGTAATCATTTTAGGTCGTCGTCTCTTCTTTGCTTGTATAATTATCTTCGGATTAGATTTATTTTTATCGGTGCATCCTGGCGCATTGCTGAGCTCTCGTCCTGATCTTGTCACGATATTTGTTGTAACTATTTCAGGTGGATTTCGTGATAATGCGTCTGCGTTAGAATTTAGTTTTCCTGGTTTATACAAGACGGTATAATCATATTCGGAGAGTTTCAACCGCCATTTTTGCACTCGTGTATTCAGGTCTGCTGATTTAAACCAAACTGAGGGTTGATGATCAGTGATGATTGTTATTTTCCTTCCATATACGTAGGAACGAAATGCCTGTACGCTATGTATGACTGCTAAGGCTTCCTTTTCGTAGACCTCGTATTTAAGTTCTGCATTGCGTAAAACTCTAGAAGTATATGCTATGGGTCTATCTTTCCCTATTTCTCCCTGGGACAGAATACCTCCTATAGCGTATCCTGAGGCATCAGATGTTATATTAAATGGTTGAGTAAGGTCGGGGAATTGTAATAAGGGTGCATTGCATAGAATGTCTTTTAAAGTCTGAAAGGCTTCTTCGGTTTTGTTCGACCATTCAAACGTTACATTTTTTTGCAGCAATTTTGTTAATGGCTTTGCAATTGCAGAGAATCTTTCAATAAATCTGCGGTAATATCCGGCTAAACCAAGAAACTGTCGCACGTTTTTTGTGTTTTTCGGTTGTGGGAAATCTTTTACAGCTTCTATCTTTTTTTCGTCGGGACTAAGTCCTTTTTCACTCAAACGATGTCTTAGATAATTCACTTCTCTTTTCAAAAATTCGCACTTGTCGGTTTGTAACTTCAATCCGGCGTCTCGAAGTCTGTTTAATAGTAGACTCAATTTTCTATCATGTTCTGCCAGTGTGTTTGTATATATCACAATGTCGTCCAAGTACACAAACAATTCTCTGCCTTGTAGTCCTCTTAATAAGGTGTCCATTAACCTTTGAAAAGTGGCGGTTACATTTTTCAACCCAAAAGGCATACGAACGAATTGATAGTGTCCAAACGGCGTACTGAAAGTTGTTTTATGTGCATCTCTCGGGTCCATCTTAATTTGGTGAAACCCTGATGCAAGGTCAAGTACGGAGTAATATTTTGCACCTCCTACTTGGTCAAATATCTCAGTGATATTCGGCAGTGGATATGCATCGCTTACCGTTTTTTCATTCAAAGCTCTGTAATCGAGCACCATTCGCCATCTTGGTCGACCTTGTGAGTCTGCTTTCTTCTTTACGATCCAAATTGGGCTATTAAATGGAGAATCTGAGTTCTCTAAACCCCTTGGTTTAATAAATCATTCACCTGCCTATCTATTTCTTCTTTGAGCGAGTGAGGAAATTTGTATTGTCGGGCATTGACTGGTTCTTCGTCTGTGGTTTTTATTCGGTGAGTTATAGTATCTGTTCCAGACAACGAATCTCCGAGTCGAAAGAAAATATCGCGATTTTTTTCGACTAAGTGCTGTACATATTCTTTTTCGGTTTCATTAAAGTGATCTGTCCGTATTTTATCTCTTATAGATGCGGTTTGCCCGGAAGTTAAGCTCTCCGTGGGGAAAACGGTGGATTCATTATTTACTCCCTTTGAGGGGATGTTCAGTTCTTCAAATATAGTTCTTGCGCGAGTGAATAAAGCGTCTTTGTGGATATACTCTCATTATCGAAATAATTATTTAAAAATTCGTTCGTTTCGTCATCTATGCGTAACAATTCTTCGTTCAGCTTTTGTTGTTCGTCGTCTGTTTCGCTCTCGTCGCTCTCACTTTCGGTAGATGCGTTCGCGAGCAGCGAGTCTACTGTATATTCTGTTCCTCCTACTTCCAGTTGTGCGTCTAAATTTTTGTGAAGCATCCCCGGTGACACAAATTCAATTGGTTGGTCATGTGTATGAAGAAACTCAAGTCGTTTCGTCTAATAATTTAATGTTACTCGAACGTCACTTAAATATCGTGCTCCTAAAATACCAGAATATGGTATTGGAAAATGATCGGAGACGACATGAAAGCTAGAAATTCCTCCCAGAACTTTTAGTCTTAAAGTTCCTAGGGTAGAAAATTGTTCCGAGCTTATCCCCTTCAAGAGTCCTTTCTGTGACTCATCGATTTTGTATTGGTGGGGTATGGTTCCTCTTTTTATCAAGTTTCCCTCCGATCCTGTGTCTATTAGGAATCTGCATTTGCCGCCCATTGGGTTCTTGGTAACTACAGTAGGAAGTAGCTCCGTTTCCTGTTCGACGTGGATATTCACAATGCTGTATGTAGGTATATCTAGGGTTTCATTTCCTAGTTGTAAATTCGTCGTTTGCCCAGCTATGATAAGCTGTTTATGGCTAAAGTTTAATTCAGCGTTGGTTTCTGTTAAAAATTCTGATCCTATGATTCCATTGTATGGAATAGGGAAATCGTCTGATACAATGAGGAGTTCGATTCTTTGTCCGGCAATTTTTAATGATACAGTACCTAGGGTTGTCTCTTTACTATCTCCCACTCCTGTTAGTGTATAAATTTTCGATTCATTTATGTGTGCTCCTTTTGGTATAGATCCCATTTTGAGAATACTTACTTCGGATCCACTATCTATCATAAAAAAGAGAAGATATTGTGGCCCGAACTGAACCTCTACATATGGTACGTAGTTGTTTATTGTGGTTCCAAGGGTATTAGTTCGCCTAACGGATTCGTTAGTTGGTTTGTGTTCATTGAGCGCGTTTGTCCGTCGCAAGTCCCTTTGTTCGCGCTCTCGTTCTGGGGACTTCGTCCATTTCCCTGGTTATATTGCCGCTTTCGATATTCTGATATCGTATGCCCTGGGTATTTGCAATAAGCACAGGTAGGTCTATTCGAAGTGGTAGCGGTTTGTTGAGCGGGATCTCGTACCCTACATGTAGCTTCAGAGTGCCCTAGCCTTCCACATTTTTGGCATTTCGAAATCGGTTTTTGCTTATTCGCTTGATTCGTTCGACAGAAATTAGCTGTATGGCCAGGCTTATTGCATAGCTGGCACGTTATAGACGATGGTCTATTGCTGTTTCTGCAGTCACGAGCATTATGACCGATTGTATTACATGCTTGATACTTGATCGTTGCGAAGCACTGAGACGTATTATGGTTTGACCTTCCACAAGTTCGACATGACAGCGTTTGGCTTGGTCTGAGTCTTTTCCGACATTCTGCGAACGTATGACCTATTATATTGCAGTAGCTGCAAGGGGTATTTCTTGGAAGAGTTAGATTATTTACATGTCGGGGATATGCATTTTGTTTGTTAGGTTTATGGCGTATTTCTTGCCTCTTAAATATGTTTTCTCGAGCTTCGAGTCTTCGTTCTACTGCTATCGCGTCTTTTACTACGTCTTCGATTGCTTCATTCTCTTTCAGTCTAGTTTCGATTTCGGGTTTTAATCCTAGTCGAAAACATTCTATGATTGCTTTTTTGATGCTGCGCTTGAAGGCAGATGTGTTTGGTGCCTTGGTTATGTGGCGATTTACTTCATAAATTTGAGAACCGATGTCTCTCATTCTATTCGCGTATTTTATAACTGATTCATGTTCGCCCTGGTATTGACTACTCAGTTCGCCGAGAAGTTGGTGCACGTTTTTCGATTGGGCGTAAAAGTCCTTTAAATGTTCTTTAAATTCTTCGACTGTGGCGAATGCGTACCCAGATATTATTTCTCTTGCTTCGCCCAAGAGTTTTCTTTTAAGCAGCTTCGTGAAGCTTTCCTCGAGATTGTTGCTTATGAGTTCCCTAGCTTCTGTGCTGTATTCTAGGAACTGGCTAAGAAGAATATTTTTCCCGTCGAATTCAGGAACAAATTTGAGTGCTTCCTTTAAAGATATGGTTGTAGATTGGTCGTTCGCCATTTTAGTGCTTGGTAGGTGTTCAGCTATTAAACAATCTAACCGTCTTTTGTTCAGCGAGGTCTATAGAGTCACCGGAGAACGATAAGTTTTCAGGGGTAGATGAACCTGTGTGTATGGGACTGACGTCTTCTATATTTTGTTCGATATTCGATTGTTCTCGAGGCGTTGATGTGCCGAATGGCGTAAATTTAACCTCTTTTAAGTATTTCGGAGGAGTTCTGAATTCGTCCTCCCTTGGTTGATTCTCAGGTTCGTTTTTTATTGGGATTTCTAACTCTTTCCCCGATCGAGTATTCATTCGATTTTTAATGTACATGTGTATAAATGTGTCTCCTTTTTATTTATGTGGTGTGAGGCAGTTGCGTATGACTACCGTTTGTTTTGATATTTTATTAATTAGATTTTCTCTCTCTATTTCTCCAATTGATTTGTTTAAATTATTTTTAATTGTTTCGGTTAATTGTTTATAAAATCAATTTTAATTGTTTTCCTCAACCTTCACCTGTTCAATAATCTTGTTGCAAGATATATATCGATTAGTAATATCGTTTCTTAAATTTTGTAATGATTCAGCGAAATTATATAATTTTTGACCGAAAGGCAGTTGCGCGTGGCTATCGTTTGTAGCTCAGAGGCTTTGGTGCTTGGTCGTATTAATTTTTATTTATTAAATTTTTTCGAATGGTGAGGTTGAGTCATTGATAACGTTAATTCATTTGTTTAGTTTGTAGCATCTTGATTTAGGATTTTTCGTGATTTGTTACGTTCATTTGTTACGTTCTCTCTCCGTTTTTTGTGTTAAGGAATTTGTATAAAATATCGTATTAATTTTTCAATTATTTAATCTCATTTCTCGTTGCGAGGTTTATTCCGTCAAGGAAAGTTGTTTAAACGACTTTTCTAAGTCTTCTAGAGCTTCTGTGTTCTCCTCTTTGGATAATTTGTGTAGGCTTATTGTAGCCTTTATAATTGTAGCGATAATCGTTTGTTAATTTCTTTCATTTGTTTGTTTTTCTTTTAGTAAGGTTATAATTTGTTCTTCTCTTTTTTCTGAATTTTTTAATTCTTCCTGCTCTTCTCCGAGCAGAGAATATATTTGCAATATCGTCTCTTCCAATCGTTTATTTTCGGATTGTTCTTTGTTTAGACTCTTTTCCAATTGGTCTATTCTTTTCTCTAGATAGTTTCCGAATTCCCAACGATCATGATCGTTGCTAATTAATGTATCAACATTTTGTTCTAGGCGTTCTAACCTAGTATCTGTATAGATGCTAATTCCTTCGGGATGTAATATTGGTATCATATATTTAGTTTATATGTAAATATTATTATTATTATTATTATTATTGTGTATATATATATATATATTTTTTTGTGTTTATTTATTTGTTTATTATTTATTTGTTTGTTTATTTATTTTTATTAAATGTTATTGTTATCATTATTATTATTGTTATTGGATCGTTGATTAATTTCTGACCTGTAAGAGGTTACGTGGGAAAAACAACAGCAACGCCACCTTCGGCGCAATCTGAGAATCATAGAACGCGTGATTGTGCTGATCTCCGTTAGGCGCGCTGTTGGACGTCTTTACGTAGTTCGTGCTGATCTTTTTAGAATGTGTAGTGAGTGCATACATCTAGTTTATTACTTTTTGTGTTACACAGCTGAATGACCAGGTTGTCAGATGAGTATAGTTTTCATTATTTAGTTATTTATTAATGTATATAATTTACATAATGTTGTATCTCGTTATATATCTTTTCTCTTTTTTTTGTGCCTCTTAATTTTTCTTTGCGTTTCTATATAAGATTGTATATACACTACTGTAAGTGTATGTAGGATCATGTGTATGCATGCATATATATATGTACATATAATGTGTGTGATTTTTTTTTCTTTTTATATATTTTATTATAATTGATGTTTTCAATTTATTATTATGTTTTATTTAATTTTCCCCTTTTTTTCTTTGCTTGCATGTATGCATATGTATATATAAATATATATATATATATATATATATATATATATATATATATATATATATATATATATACATATATATATTATTCTTTTTTTGCTTTGTGATTGTATTTTTTGTTTCAGATTTTTCTTTAATGGTACAAGGATTCATCGGGTAAGTTTTTTTTTTATTTAAAAATAACTTGTTCAATATTTCACTTTGTGTTTTATTTTAAATTTTACAATTTCATTTATTTATATGTCTTTTGTTTGATTTTCCAGGCTTCCTGTTTTCTGAACCGCAGTACTTCTTTGGGCCTAGAATACTGATGGGACACGCATCCCAGACAATTTTCTGTGGGGAGTTTACGCTCCTCCAAGCATTTGGCACAAGCGCTTTTTTGTTGAATCTCTATGATTGCATCAATGGAGAGCAACGAGTACTGTTGTTGTACCTCTGGGTCTCTCAGTATACCCTTGATGCCATAAAGGGCCCTAAGAGTGTTAGTATTAAGTGGTTGGAAGTTATTATTGTGTGTAGAAAGTTTAGGGATAGTGTAGTGCTTGGACCAGCACGCTGAGCACTTATCCTTTAGTTTTCCACCTAAACAGTGAATGCAAAGTGTATGCTTAAACAGTCTGGTGCGCTCTTCTGGACTGAGTGTCTGGCATGCACGTACAAATGCCCCTTGGATTTGGGCAGTGCATTCACCCAACAGTTCTTCTCGACGGAGTGCCTTCAATCTGGTTTCCTTTTGTTTTCGCAGTTGTCTTCGTTTCTTTTGTGAGGCTTTATTAGCCTTCTTCACGGTTTGATATCCTGGATTATCCACTGGACAGAGAGCATTCAGGTAATACTCTTTTTGTGTTCTTTATTCAAATTTTTTTTTTGACGTATTTGTCTTTGTTATATAGTTTTTTTTTTTTATTTACTGGTTTTATATAATAGTATATAAAAAATATATATATATATATATATATATATATATATATATATATATATATATTTTATTTGTACGTTCTTATGCTCCACTTTTTGTTTTAGTTTTCATATGTAACTAAATATGTGTGTCTATCTATATATTTTCTGTATGTGTATATATATGCATTATATATATTTTTTTAATATGTCTCATTGACTCACGTATCGGTAAGTATTGACATGTATGCATAGACACATGTGTATACACATATACGCATATACACACATATATTATTTTATATTTTGTATTAGTTATATATATATATATATATATATATGTATGTATTCACTATATGTGTGTATACATACGTTTCCATTCCTTTTATATCGTGACTTTGAATGTTTTTGAAAACATTAATTGTGAATTGATTGTGATATTTTATTAATTATTACAGTTTTTATTTCAATTGTTTGATGCCAAGTGCAAGTGATCCCGGCTGAGCCCCCAAAATTTTAAAGTTTTATGTGAGGTCCGGACACGCATGCCCTTCCGTACAATAACTTTATAAGAAGCGCTTACGTATATTGTTCATATACGTAAGCGTTTCGATATTCACTTGGTTATATTCGAGCCTGGAGTTTCCTCCACTAGCTCGGGATCATCAAACGCTCGAAAGTAGATGAATGATGATACCTAATCTCTTTTACCTGGGCTAGAGTCCAAGAGTTCTTTTAGATACTTATTTCCTTCGTTTCTTGAAAGAAATAAGTATCTCCCTCGGCCTACTGGCCTAGTTCCCTAACTTATATATAAAAAAAAAACGAGGGGCATGTACGATCCTACCTCACGGGAGGATCAGTCACTTCCCCGGATCGAGGAGATGTATGTAGTACAAGAGAGAGAGAGAGAGAGAGAGAGAGAGAGAGAAGACAAATGTGAGATTTTTTATATTGAATATTTATTTTATTTTTACTTACTGACAAGGTGAGAGAGAGACAGAGAGATGGACCTGGACCGTGACTGCGTACTGATTGACTGCGTGTTGACTGCTTCTTGACTGCGTTATTTTGGTGGAAAAATCGGGGCTTTATATACCCGAAAAAGTCCATGATCCCTCTCTCTGCTCTTCGATTTTATCGTTTTTTTATTACTTTATCTATTTCACTTATATTTAGTTTAAATTTACAATTTTTGTTTTGAACGTATTTTACTATTTTTGTATTGTTTATTTCTATTGTTTTTAATGTGTTCTATTTGTTATAAATATTGAATTTTGATAATTTAACGTTAAAAATTGTACACTATCGCATCATTAGTATACAATTTTTATTACCTCTAAGGCCTTCGTCGGAAAAACCATACGCTTCTGACGTATGTACTTGCGCAAGTCAACGCCATATTTGGGCAGATATTACAAAATTGTTTTTCTCGCCCAAACAAGATGATGACATGTTGCATGAGTTTTAGTCATCTTAGCTTCGAGTTTCCTTCTATTTTATAAAACTTATTATATATATTTATTTTTGTATGTATGTAGTTGTATTTATATATACTATTATTTATATATTTATTTATATATGTATAAGTTTACGTATTATTATATTGTATACCATTTCATATATAAATGTGTATATAATTGTTTATCTTTTATTTTTATTCTGCAAAACTATATACATACATATATATATATACATTTGTATATTTCATTATTATTGTATATTTATCTTATATATATGTATATATATATAGTATATGTATTTATGTGCATTATAATTTTATATACTTGTTTTATTGTATATATTTTATAATATGATATACTTATTTTGTATATATATATATTTTAATTGTTTAAATGTTATATTCTTATTTTGATATGTATATTTATATATTGTTATATATTGTATTTCTTTTTATATTTATATATATATATATATATATATATATATATATATATATATATATTTATCTCTATTATTATATATTATTGTTATTTTATTCTGTAAACTCTAGCTTACTTATATATATACATATATATATATATATATATATATATATATATATATATACGTATATATATACATATATATATACGTGTGCATAAATATATATATACTATTTATTTTTGTAATTTTGTTTTTAAATAATTGAAAAATTTACTGTGATTATTATCTCGATGTTACATAATTTTTATTTTAATTTTTATTTTATTTTCATTTTTATTTTTATTTTTATTTTTATTTTTAGATCGAATTGATTGGACTGTAAGACCGATAAAAAATATTTATTAAATTGATCTTCTAGGTCAGGAGAACAATCTTTGTTTTCTACGCCGCTAATTCTAGCCTGTTATCCTTCAGCCATTCAATCACGCTAACCAGTCGCATCTGTGCCGCATCGCAATCTCTAGCAATTACAATAGCGTCGACGTGATCCTCGTATCCAATCAGCAGGCATTTCTCAGGCATCTGCACTTGAAATAGTCCGTCACATAAAATATTTCACAAGTCGACCCCGACCACAGACCCCTGCGCTACCACTGCGCTTAATTTTTTCTACTTCAGACCATCGGATATCTCATAGATCAGGAAGCATTCCTTCAAGTAGTCATCTATAATACGAAGTATATATCGTGGTATCTGCAAGTTCCGCTGAATGGCCTTGAGAACATCAGCCCATCCAACAAGGCATTCTGAACGTCAAATGTAGCCAGCAGATTGATCGAGAGTACTGATTACTAAGTTTCATACCCCCGGCCGCTTCCACCAGCTCAAGGATAGTATCCATTGTTCCCCGCTCCCCACAGAAACCTGTCTGTCGGCTAAATAAGCTAAAAAACCAGAGCCATCAGGAGACATGGTTTCAGCAGCTTTTCTATGAGCTTATATGCAATGTTTAGCATGCACAGTGGTCATTAGTTCGAAGGTGCCTCTGGGGAATTCTTACCCTTGTCCATAAGCACAACACTTGCTTCTTTCCAGACAGAATAAAATATCTCAGCTTCTAGGCAGGAGTTGTACATCAACAAAAATAGTTACTTACCGCTACTGCCTTCAGCACTTTCCCTGGAATTCCTTCGAGACCCCGTGCCTTCTTGTTCCGCAGGCTGGTAACCGCTCGTGTCTTCCAACATCAGCGTTTGCTGGCCTGGATTGCTCGGCAAAGGGCTTTCTTGGATAGCTTGAGTTCTGCCCTCTTTATTCAATATCATCTCGCAGTTTCCTAGCTCTCTCCGCGAGACTTCTGTGATGCAGACATCTGCACCGTAGTTCTTTCGTTTCTTTAGTTCACTAATATGTAGGACGTCTGTTCCCTCGTACAGTCTTGCGCGACATCGTGATAAGCTCGTTGACTCGTACGCATAGTAATGTTCACAATGGCACTCGTTCATTCAGGTGGCGATAAACCATTTGTAATACTTTTGCAGCTTTGCTGTCGGCGTTCAATGGCCGCGGAGAGCTTTTCCTTAAACTTGCAGAGATCCATCTGGGACGCCCGAGCGAATTTACTCAATTATCTGCGGCCGCTCATCATATACGCGGAATGTGATGTACTGATGATCGCTGGCTGTATAGCCCTCGATCTCGTTCTCGAGGCCAGACGTTCAGTCGCAAGTGAAATATCAGGAATCGTTTCAGCGTATCCAGGCCTCCTAATGGTAAAAGAGGTACCAGTGTTCAATACAACCGTCCTCTTTCTGCACATAAGGTCCATCACTCCTCCACCCCTGAAGTCCGCTCGCTTCGAACGGCTTTCTAGGGCTTAGCGTTAAAGTCTCCGGCCATAATCAGTTTACCTCCCATTTCCCTGACCGCGTCTTTCAATTCATCTAAGATAGCTTTTTGATCGCCTATGGCTTGGTTTGGTGTGAAGTAATAAGTCATGTACATAACGTTATTGCTCTTCACCCAAACATAGCCATTTTCAGTTCCATGGTCCACGACTACAAATCCTGGCGGGGTAGGTATCCAAATAGCTGCCGTCATGTATGTACCATCTCAGTTCATCTCTGTTCTGATACTGTTCGCTAATAAGAATAGCATCAGCCACTGTATCGATGCAGATGTAAGCGAGAAAGTGGTCAGCAGTTCCACTCCGATCCCTCGCAAAATTTTGACCATCTTGTTGGCTCAAGTGCGTAATTGAAATCTCGCCTCCTCATCTACAATCTCCTTTTGGTAACTCCAAGGCTGACTCTGAACAGCATGATCGGTGGGCCGTTTTTGACGCAGTTTGATTTCATCCCCCTTCCCTGGCTATCCGCAGGCTTTCAGTTCTGAGCTCAACATCGAAGCCGAAATATCTTTCTCGGTGATAAATAAGGTCCCTCGAAGGGTCGCCTCTGTATGACTGTATATATTTGGTTTGAGGCCGTCTATAGACCCCACGGTTTCCTCACCGGTAGGCATCTGCAGTGCACTCTTTGGTCCCTGCATCTCGCTTGCGATTCATGCACGTAGAACTGTAATCCACTTCCTGCCAGGGAAAGAAGGGAACATCACGAACCAGAAGTTAATGAGGAAGGATCTGGCGAGAAAGGTACAATTTTACTGGCGTAACTTAAACGAGAAGGGTTCAAATTCGCCACTCAAAATCTTCTCAGACATACACTGTTACAGCGTTGCTGGGAAGAACATTCCAGTAAGGATAAAATATTCTCGCGCGAAGGCACAAGTGACACATTCCAAGCAAGAGTTCAGGATGACTCTACCGTCGCTTAAAATATTTCCGCCGAAAGTCCGTCGGGTCTCTAGTATCTTATTGTGCTTCAGAGAGCACACTGCTCTCTCTAGCTCCACTCTTGAAAAGGGTGGTACCTCAGGAGCCTCGGGAGCCAGGAGCTCCTGCCGTCGTTTGGGATGAGTGGAGAATAGGGCATGAACTATACCGTCCATCACTTTCTCGCTCATAGGCATGTTCTTACGAAACGCACCTAATTTGCGTGTTATGATTTTGTGCCCCAATCCCCATGGATCATTGTTCAAATGTTCTCCCAGCCTTTTCTAGCAACTATGTTTACTGGCTCTGATGGCTCGCTTCAGAGATTTCTTAGTTATTAGATGTTCAATAATCCTAATAGCGGAATCGCTGTGCCCTTTGGGCTACGAGGCGCAGCTGCAGGCATTGCCATCTCAGATCCACCATTTTGTTCGTCCACAAATAAGCCGGCGGACGAGCATAGCCCATGTGTTTTCTCCATATCACTTGCTTGCAAGCTTGGCAGATCAGGTTCATTCTAGCTTCTGCCACCGGTTTCGCCCGCCCACAAAGTATTCAACTCCTTGACAATTCTCGTGATCCATCCTCGCGACGATCCATCTGGCTGGGCGACATTCAACCGTCGCCCTCATCGTTACGAAATCGCCAACGGTGAGCGTGATTACTGGTGATCGCTGGCTGTATAGTCCTCGATCACTGACCAGTCTCTCACACGTGCGGCCACAATCTCCGTCGCGAAGGATACATAAGCAATGGTCTCTCTGTATCCGGGATACCGGAACGTCCACGTGGATTCCATGTTCAGGACAACGAGACCTAATCTGGATGCCATGTCCATCATTCGACTTCCCCTGGAGTCCGACCCGGGTCCCCCAACTTTAGAGATTTTTTGTTAAAATCTCCGGCCAATACCAGCTCCCCCTCCATTTCTCTAACTGCATCCTTGAGAGCATAACTTTAGGCTGGAAACCCCCGATGCTCTCATTCAAGATAAGATAACTGTGCGGGTGGAAAATCCAAATCGCCGCGGTACGGAGGTCATGAGGATACTGGACCTCCACTATGTTCGCTGTTGTTCGCTGATGTACCTGAAATACCGCACAAGCTCCAGACCTAGCAACGTGATTTAACGCTGTAGGCGTGGTCCACCAGCAGAAGTAACACTGTGGAAGCATCCAACAGTCAAACGCCTTGTGTCCCTACTGCCTGCACCGGAAGCAGGCGATGCTCCTGTCTTGGCCGTCGGCAACTCGAGCCACGGTGTCCATAGCCGAGATACCTGTAACAATACTCGACTTGGACCCGCTAGCGCAGACCCCAAAAAACCCATCCAATGGCGAGCTTTCCACCTTCCAGTAACTACTGGACAGCCTCTTCAGCGAGGCTCACGCGGGCTAGTCGTTTGCTGACTTTGTTCTCCTTGGTGAGCCTCACCTTGAGGGGACTGGTATAGTCCTGTAAGACGCTAAGGAAGGCTGTCTTCACTTCGTCGAGTGTTGCGCAGCCATCCACGTCTCTGATCTGCAAGATAGTCTTGGGTGTCGGAGCACCAAGTGCCGTGTTTCGCCCGAAGACATCTTTCAGGGCGTTGGTAAAGTCCTCCTTGCCCTCCGCCGAAGACTTCTAAAATTCGATCAGGACATCGTCGTTTAATGTTCGGCGGATGTCCTTGATCGTGAGTACATACTGCGAGAGTTTGACATTATTGCTGATTCCTCCAAGAATCTCCGCATAGGTTTTTCCCTCCGCGACCTTGAGGAGAAACGCCTAAGGCCTTGCCCTTCTCCCTATTATAACTTTTATTTTTGTGGGGCCCTCTCCGAGTTTGGTGATGCTCTTTTGGTTTGCCTTCTCTTTCTTTTATTCTTTGTTCTTGGCTGCCCTCTTTTCTTACCTCGTGTGGACGTTCTTCCAGCCTTTCTCAGACTGTGCCTTGTCTCCACGATTAGATTTGGAGGACGCGTCTTCTTCTTTCGTAGGCACTCTTTTTTTTCTTCTCCTTCCGGCGAGGCATGCCTTTTCTGGATGCTTGCACACCGTAGGATGTCTTCTCTGCGCCTCATTAGCCTGGAAATCCTAAGAAGTATGTGACCGCCTAGCTTTAAGGCACCTTCTGCCCATGAGCTCCTAAAATTGAATTTGCAAAGCCGGAAACTCCTCCTTAGTCGTCTTATTAACATTTTTTTGTTTTTTCATTGACTCCATCATCATTTTAAACACCTTTACAAAGCCGAGGGATATAGCACGCACCGTCATGCTAGCCCACCACCGGTCTCTCGAGCTTAACACCCCAACACTAAAGTGCTCCACTCTCTACAGAACGCTCATGCGGAATGACTGGTACTGGCTAGGTACCAAGCTGCTCGTCCTGCCATCAGCGGGAGCTAAAGATGGTTCGGGTCGCCCAGGCACGCAATATGAAGATGCCTCCCCGCCCTTTGGCATTTTAAACTCCCTTTGGAAGCTCCCAGACATGCGCCGCTCAGCAATCGCGATTGACCGTTGTTAACTCCGTTTAGAGCCCCTTATACCTGCCAAAAGCTGACAAAACCAAATGAAGCAAATAATAATATGTGTTTAGTACGCAGTGACATGGGTTTTGTGCCAATTCGCACATATTCCAGTGACCGTTCTCCAGGATTATTCTTGCTGAACGCACATCGGAAATGCATAAATAGCATTCATAAACTCCTTAAAAAAATAATCATAATAATAATAAAGAGAATGAAATACAATGTTTATTTTAGGCTATATATTAAATTTAATTAAAAAAATTAAAATGGCATAAAAAATCTCCACTCAGTAAGTGAAGGAAAAAGTCATAAAATTATTGACAAGATTGGATGACCACAATTAAAACAAGATTGATATTAATCACAATTAAAAAACTAGCGTACAAAAATATTGAAATTTTAACTAAATGAATAATGCATATGCGCAAGCAAAAGGTCACTTGTAACTCGTAATGTTAAAAGTATTTTATATTTCGAGAACTCTCTTACCAATAAATTCTGGCGGGTTAGAGATTAGGCGGAGGTGAAAGAGGTCTTTTGTTACCCCTCCTATGCAACGTCGTGACTCATAACGCCTTAGGAAACGGGGACAACCATTGTGCAAACGGGCTCGAAAGCCGCTCAGGAATCTCCTCAGTCATCCACACGGGGGGGGGGGATGTCGACAAGGCCTGAATGCCAATTACACAGAAGGACCCGCACAATACTCACGAATACTTGTACGAACGTATAATGCTTAATACATATACTACGATAAAGTTTTCTACGCACACGAAAAACATAAAGCAACACATTTCATACATATGAGCGACTGCGTCTAATATAACACGACCATTTTATTTAATATATATATATATATATATATATATATATATATATATATATATATATATATATATGCATATTAAATACGGCTACGATGGAGAAATTATACTTTCGTTTTCGAGCGGTAGAAATAGACGTGCAAGTGTCTCGAGACGACGATTACAAACAATATGATGTTCGGACTATAGGAAATGTCTCAGGACGACTGCTATAGAGAGTTTTGTGTTGAGGAGGTAGAAAACAATATCCAGTTATCCGGAGACGACTTTTACTCGGACTGTGCGTGTTCCAATGATAGAAAACGAATCTCTTCATAGAAGTCATACTGACATACCTGGACATTGTTTCCCGAAAGTCGTTCCAAATCATTTGGAAATCACATTATATCATCCGAATACGAAACTCCCCGTAGAAATTGACCCGACATACCTAAACATTGTTTCCTACCATCTAAACACGATAGTCCCAGTATAAGTCATCCCGAGAAAGCTAGCATCACTTCCTAACGACTAAACACAATACTCCCCGAATACTTCCTGCAGAAGTCGTTCTGAAAGAGTACCGCCTCAACAGGAATCTTCGCATAGAAGTTGATTTCCTCATACCTGGACATCGTTTTCTATCAACTAAATACAATATTTCCCATATAAATCACTCAGAGACACCTGGACATCGCATTCTATTATCTCAACGCACAACTGGCTATATAAATCGTCTTGAACCAACGGGATATCGTAATCAACCGCCGTACATGCCAATACAATATTTCTCAGTAGACACCGTATTTAAAATCTGCATATATAATATGTACAATATAATATACATACAATCTATATTACATATTTCGTGTATTTTCGTTTTTCCAATTAAATATCTTAAATGCTTTTTTATATAAAAAATATTATTTACTTCAGTTGGAGTAAAACCTTATGTGTTTATAAATAAGAGGATTATTGTAACTTTCGTTTTCATAATATAGTCAGTGATTCTTCATTAAAATCTTGTACTGTATGTTATTATATCAATCCTAGTCAACTTCATGGATGTAATATATATATATATATATATATATATATATATATATATATATATATATAAAGGAATGTTTCTAAGCATTGGCTATAATCGTACAGGGTTTTATATTAAAAACTGTATTTCAGCGAAATATTCCGCCGGGAAACGATTCTTAATAGTATATATGCTTTGAAAAATTATCCATAGAGAAGGGATAAATAATTGTTTTCATTGATTGAAAACTCGAAATCCTAATATAGAAGTAAATATTATCGCCTTCATGATACTAGCGTGTTACTTGATCCTTGTACCGACATGCTAGCACATCGTATTCTAATCTCCGAACACGAAACTTCCGGTAGAAGTAGTTCTGAAACATCGAAACATTGAATTCTACTGTTCTAACACGAAAGTTTCTGAACATCGTATCCTACTAACTAAACGCGATACTCCCTGTAGAAATCGTACTGTTATACCTGGACATTGACTTCTATCGTACGAGCTCGAAATTCCCCATAGAAGTCGTTCCAAAACACCTGTAAATCGCATTCTATCATTCGAACACAAAACTCCACGTAGAATTTGTTCCCTAACAATACCTAAACATCATTTCCTACCAACTAAACACGATAGTCCCAGTACAAGTTATCCCGAGAAAGCTAGCATCTCTTATCATCATCTAACGACTAACACAATACTCAACGTAGAAGTCGTTGGGAAACACATGGAATCGGATTCTACCATCACAACATGAATCTTCCCATAGAAACCGATTTCCTCATACATGGACGTCGTTTTCTGCCAACTGAATACAATATTTCCTGTAGAAATCGTGTAGAGACACTTGGACATCGCATTCTATCATCCGAATACAAAACTCCCAACAGATATCGTCATGACGGAACGGGATATCGTAATCAACCGCACGTACACGCCAATACAATATTTCTCAGTAGAAAACGTATTCAAAATTGGTTATGTAATATGTATAATATAATATACATACTATATATATATGTATATATATATATATATACATATCTATATGCATACTTCGTATATTTCTGTTTTTCAATTAAATACCATGAATATTTTTGTAGTGATGCTAACTGAAATTCAAGCAAAATGTTGATATATGAATAGCATATTTTTAAGCAGACGATGTATATTGCCGCTTTTTATGCTAAGTGACGATATATATATATATATATATATATATATACACATATTTTCGAGATTGTTCGTAATGAACCCTATTTTGCCATCATTTCTTTTCTTCAAACTAAAAAAACAGTCTCTTGATACAATTCTCAAGATAATAGAATTTATAAAAACAAAAATATAATTTGTCGTCAAAAACCATATTCAGTGTGATTTGGTACAACGAACCATTTTATAAGAGAAGGAGAAAGAATGACAGAGAGAGAGAGTGGGACAGAGACAGACAGATTTTCTCACCTAAGGGAAAATAAACTTTGCAAAAATCAAAAGATATCCATAAGGTGTGAGAGTAGTGTCAGATTAACCTGAAGAACAAAAAAGGTAATACTGACTAACGTCACAACTTCTTTAGTATACGAATCCCAAAGTTGGATATGAACATTCGTCTTTTTTTTTTTTTTTTTTTTTGTGACGCGGGGAGGGCAAATCTTCTAAAGACACCTCTCTAAGAGAGGTAGTGTCGGATTCATGGAGCCTTTGCTCGCATGCCTACCGACTAAAACCCCTCCCCGCAGGGATTCCTACCCGGAGGTATCATTCCCTGTACCTGTTGGGATAAAATATTATTAATCGGAACGGTATAGGGAGGGTAGAAGTGTTTAGGGGCTCTGCCTTCTTGGGGGCAGACGCTTACGTACGAAAACGAAGCATGCAGTGGCCGCTAGTCGCTGATGGGGTTACGGATCACTGATCAGGTGACAAGGCCTCCTGTAGCGATCCGTCGATTTAGGACGGATACTACTCAGGGATTGGATTCCTGAGTTCGGGTGCTGTTTAATTGAATCTCTCAGATTTTCGGCGAATTTGTTCGCGTAGTCGTTGAGAGCAAGAAGGTTAGTTTCCTTAAGTACTTGAGTGTTCCTTAAGTACGAAGGGGTGTTCAGGGAAGAGCGTAGCAGCCTCATGTAGGTGCTTTGGAGTCGCTCAGGTCTTTCTAGGGGGATGGACCCCCAGATGGGGATGGCGTATGTGGCAATGCTCCTGATGATGGCGGAGAAGGCTCTGGCCTTTGTTCTGGGTGACAGGGTTTTGCTATGGAAGAAAGGTTTGTGCTTTAAGAAGGCTTCTAGCATTTTGCTCCTGGTGTGGCGGAGGTGCTTGTTCCAGGATAGGTTCCTGTCGAACGTCACTCCGAGGTATTTGACCGATTGGCTCCACGGGATGGAGGAGCCTTTGATCGTTATTTTTGGAGGGGTGCGGTTTTTACGGGAGATGAAGATTGCACTGGGCTTGCTCTCGTTGATGGTGAGTCTTCACCGTGAGTACCAGTTGATGAGGTGTGAGAGAAATCTGTTTAGCCATGAGGTGCTGTGGCAGATTGTTTTAGTAGCGTCTATGAGGGCAATATCGTCCGCGTAGAGTGCCGCGGTAATTGTATCGAGTATGGGAAGATAATGGCAGATAAAAGTAAAAAGTAGGGGGGAGAGCTTAGACCCTTGAGGGACGCCGGCTGAGATGGCCTTTGGAGCGGAAAGGGAGTTGCCTACCCTAACTCGAATAAATCGGTCTAATATGAACGACTTTATTATCTCGATCAAATAATGGGGGATGTCATTGGCAATGAGCTTGAAGACGAGCCCGTCATGCCATACCCTGTCGAAGGCTTGCTGGACAGCATATATAACAGCAGCATCGTTGTGTGCAGCCGTCTCTTCATGTTGTCAGCAATGAGTTCCGTAACTCTGAGAAGTTGGTGACAGGTGCTGTGCCCTGTGCGGAACCTATGCTGACAGTCAGGTATGAGGTTTTTTCTGGTGACTGAGGTGGAGAGGCGTTTTAGGATAACGCTTTCGGCCACTTTGCTTAGGGAGTTTAGAAGACTAATGGGACGATAGCTTGCGGGGTCGTTGAGGGGCTTCCCGGCTTGTGGAAGACAGACCACTATGGTCGTTTTCCAGGCCTTGGGAAAGTATTGGTGTCTCGTCATTGCGTTTACGATATTGCAGATGGACATAATGTGTTTGTGGGGGAGGATTTTTAGTGTGTTGTTATTGATTTTGTCAGTATCAGGGACTTTCTTGTTTTGAAGACTGCAAATGATGTCGCGTATCTCTTTGGGGGAGGTAGGAGTGCTGTCCCTGTTTGAAGGGAGGAAGTGTTGAGCTGTCTGGGTGACATGCTCATGAAAGCATGAGAGTTCTGGTGCGCTGGGTAGAAGTGAACATTCGTCTGAGCTGCCCTGATATTAGTACTTTAAGCGGACTAATTTGAGTTGATATTCGTGATTCAAGACGCCACCTAGTGGCCGCTGGAAGAACTGATTATTAGAAATATTAACATAATTTATTGATGAAAATAAAATAATTTTCAATAAAAAACATAGCCTATATCCTTCCCTAGATAATATAAAATCTATATGTCAAATTTCAGAATAATCAGTACAGTAGTTTTTTCGGCTATCAACAGGCTTTGTCTTTATAAATTAGCATCATATGATATGATATGATATGATATGATATGATGTGATATGAAGTATGATAGGATACGATAAGTATGATATGGTATGATATGATATGACTAGTATATATATATATATATATATATGTATATATATATATGTATATATATATATATATGCTATATATATTACATATTGTACATATTATATATACATATTTATATGATTTATAATAACTTATTAAGTTACATTTATTTCACATATCTTTAAATTAAACCTTAACTTATCTTAACAATGGCTGATTACAGTATGAAAAGGTTAATAATTGTTTCAGATTTTCCTTAGTCGAAATGTATTAGGAGATGAACTTAGTTTCCGACCATAGTTAACGGAAAAAGAACATTTATGCATTCGAAGTGCATATCAACGAGATCGTGCTACATCGATTTGAATAGGTGGTAATCAGAAGACGCTATGTCTGGCGAATACGCTGGGTTCTACCAAACTTCCCATTCGAGCTCCAACATTGTGTTTTTGACGACTTTCGTAACATGTGGCTAGCGTTGTCATGTAAGAAAATGACTTTGCGCTTATGGCTCGCAATTGCTGATCTATGTCCTATCAATTTCTGTTGCAAATCATTCAGTTGGCGTTTGTATACTTCGCCAGTAATATTTTCATTCGATTTTGGCAGCTCGTAGTAGAGTACACCCTGTTGGTACCACCAAAGGCACAGTAATACCTTTTGGACGTGTTTTTCAACCTGGGAAATGTTCCGTGGTTGCTCAAACATGGACCCACCCATGTTTTTTTGCGCTTAAGATTGTCATAATAATACGTCTGTTGAGGTTAACGCCTGTTGTACAGTGTCCCGTGATTTACTTTCGTGGTCTCGTCTATACTCTTTTTAATCGTGTTGATCGATGGTCATGTATGACTGTCTGCTTCGGCGTTGCTTCTCTCCGTCACAAGCTTTTCTGATTCATCCGCTCTGGCATTACCGTCCATACTATAATGTCCTGGTATCCAGCAGAGTCTGACTTCGCTCTTCCGGATCCATGATAGCGCCTCTTAGCAGCTCATTATGGCATTACGGACTTCGATGTAATCGATTCTACCCTAGGGCTTTTAAAGCGTCTTAACTATATGTGTAGATAGTTGTATTTTTCAGATTTCTATTCTTCAGTAGTTTCGCCGCCTTATCAATTTCTAAGATGTCTGCTTGCAGAACCCTGCATTTGTCGTTGAGTCTATTTGTCTTTTGGACTGGCGTCTGTTCCGGGTATAGCCTGTTCCTTTTTCGGTTTTCGATCGATCTGTCAAGACCGAGATTTCGTCCTCGTTTATTTTGAAGCCGTTGACCCAATTCTCCTTTAACGGTATCTCTATTTTTATATACATCAGAAAATTTAGTTTGATGACCATATAGTACGAGGGTTGTGTCATTTTATCTATCGGGTCCCTGATCAGCTTACCAATTTCTGACAAAATCGTTGTATGCTTATTGTATGCCCATGAGTCTCAGAGCTCGTTTTGCGACTATCCATTTTATGTACAGATCTTATTTAGCCTGTAAGCTCACAATGCTTTGAACTTTTGCTGTCATTTTTCTGTTTGTCTCTTTATATATGGCTTCCCACCATGTAGAGGCTCCATAGATGATTATGAATCTTACTATGGCCGTGTACATCCTGTGGATGATATATTGCTGTAAGCTTTTTCCAAACATTTTCCTACATGTATGCAACGCATTTATACTTTTTTCATTCTTTCCTCCACATTCCTTTTCCACGATAATTTAGAGTCTAGAACTACTCCAAGGTAATTTGCAAACGTTAATACTCGTCCTGCTAGTTTCGCCGGTTCTATCTTGAGGATCTTATATTTCCTAGTGAAGAGAACCAGTTCCGTTTTATCCGTGGTCACACCCAGTCCATTCTGTCCTGCCCATTCTTATATGTTCTTTAGTATTGATTCCGTGATGTCTCGTAGTTAGATCTTTTCTTGTGATCAGTATCACCACGTCATCTGCGTACGCTATTACTTTTATTCTCTTATTTACTAGAGTTTTTAGGATTTTGTTGATCACTATGACTGACAGAGGAGGAGAGATAACTCTACCCTGCGGCGCACCCCTAGTAATTCTTCTCTTTATCGAGTTGTTTCTCATGTCTGAGTCCATCGTTCTACTTCTCGACATTTCCATCACCCGGTCTTTGATCAGTGCATGTCAATGCATTCTTTATTGATTCTCTACGATGGTATTAAAAGCTCCCTCTATGTCAAGGAATGCACCTACGGTGTACTTTACTTGTCTCGGAATCTTTTCTCTACTACTGTAATGCACTCTCTACAGACTTGCCTTTCAAGTAAATATGCTGTGTTGTGGAGTTCTTTTCTAGATCAGTAGTTTCCCTCACTTGTAGATCGATCAATCTTACTAGTGTTATTAAAAGGAACTATGAAAGACTGATTGTTCTGAAGTCTTTTGGCGTTGTGTGGTCTGTTTTTTCTGATGTGGATTTGAAAGCTACTTACCTCTCTTCATATCTTCGGTATATAGCCTAATACTAGGCAATCCGAGTAGATTTTGGTCAGAATGTCTATTATAGTCTCTTGGGATTTCTGTAGCATTATGGGTATTATGCCGTTTAGTTCCACCGATTTGTAGGGATCGTATCGGTTTATAGCCCGTATCAGCTTTACCCTGATCATTATCTCTCCTAGCGTTCGTCGTTTGTTCCCGTTTATCTGTTTCCGCCGTAACGGTATCTCGTTTTCCACTTACCTTATCTGACATCTGAGAAGATATACCTCCATTAATAACTCTAAGGTTTCCCTCCCCGTTTCAGTCCATGAGTATTCTGGTCGTTTGATACTCTTTAGAACCATGGGTTTTTTTATGAGAATCTTTCTAAATCTCGATATCTCATTTACGCCATTGAGTAGCTCACCGAAATTTTTTATCGATTCGCATATAGCTTTCTTTATACTACTTTTGTATTCGTTAAAGCTACTTTGTATTTAGACTAGCTTTTCTCTGTACCCTTTTTCCTGGCTATCCTGAGGAGCCAAGCATGTCTCTTTCCTTAGTCATCTAAAGTTCGCATTCCATCATGATTTGGTGTTTTTACGGCTTCTTTTTATCGGACATTTTCTAGGCTCTTATACAACTTATTGACTTTGTTATCTATCCCTATCTGTGTGGAAATACCCGAAGTTTCGGTTGGGGGCCCTTTGCCAATCCTTTCCCTCACTAGTTTAGAAATCTTTCCCCAGTCCGTTGTTTCCCGGTTCCTAAAAATTGTAATTGATCGATTTATTGTAAAGAGTATTCTTCTATGTTCCAAGTAGCAGTTTTCGGTTGATACTTTCAATCTTCTATCGTTAACCTATCGCTGTTTCTGGTCAATTTTAAATAAATAAGTTTCTTTCTAACCTTATTCGCAAAGGTTGGCACATTGCCTTTATTGCAGATTACAAGATTAGTGGAAAGTATATAATCCATAATTCACTCGCCTCTTATATAGATGTCACTGCTTCCCCATTGGACATAATGACCGTTAGCATCGCATCCTGTCACCAGTAAGCTCCTTTGGCCGGTAGCTTCCTTCACCAGGCTTTGGAACTCTTGGGGTGTGGATTCTTCCCCGTACGGCTTATACTACGATGTGAGGATCATCGGGTCGCTGTTCTTCTGCTCGAGTACGGCTGCCGTCATATCATTTGCACTATGTTGTGAAAGCAACATGAATTTTTAAGCATTTTCGCTACTATACACGCTCTTTTCTTACCTATAACTTCGGAGTGGAATAGCTCATAATAGGTTATCCAGGAAAACATGTTAGACCACGAATTTTCTCTAAGTCTCCTAATATCCACGGTTTCTGTATAAGGACGATGTCTATAACCTTTCTGTCAATATCATCATCACATCCTCCGAGGTACTACAAAATGATGCAAATTAATTTGCACTACTAGCAGCCCTAGTTCACCCTTTGCTGCTTCTTTTCATTTGGAAGCCTCGCTTTCAGTGTTCCTTGCTCTAACATAGTGCTTCCATTGATGGTCTTTAGCCAACTGAGGAATATAGCATCCACGGTGATAACGAAGTCGTTGCCGTTTTCGCCTTTATTCTGTACCAAAGAGATGATTCTCCAACTTTAATCCCCTGTTCTGCCTTTTTATGATTATCATCACAACCTCATCAATCACTATCCGCAGAGGGATCCAGACCTATATTATTTGCCGGAGTGGCAGCTGTGATTTGGGTATCACTTTGAGAGGCTCCTTGCCAAAGTTCGCCGTAGTCTTGGATGTTAAGCTTTAGAAAGTCTGTGGACTTCCTGTACCCTGCACCCTATGACTTTGACCCCCTTCTGCCAGCCTGCCTCGTCAAAGTCACCGTCTTCCAGTCCGTCCGCGATAGCTTGCAGAATCCTTGAATCGTTGATCCAGACACCTTTTGGGTTCTGCCATCTGTATTATTTCGATCTATGATGGCTATCTGAAACTCCTCTGGTGGTTCGAAGATTGCCGAGAGTTTTGGCTTCTTCGCCGTTTTTTCTTCCACCTCCCTAGACCAAACACTTTTGGCCGTCTTTCCCTGTTCGGAGATCTGGTTTTTGGGTCCTTTTCCTTATTCCATGGTCTGCGGTCGCACTGTGCGATTAGCCGGGGTGGATGGGGTTCGTCGGTCCATCCCCATCCTCTCCGGCCCTTCCACTGTCCGCAACCTTTGGACACGCCCGGTAGCATGGAAAAGTGTTCTTCGCTTCAGTAAAAGCGTTCCGAGTTGTAGCATACGTGTCAATTTTTCGAGAGTCTAGCATCCGTTTCGTAGAATAGAAGGTCCAAATGTAGACGCACAAGCAGTATAATACGTACATATGTCGAACATGGAAGGAGAGTATACACCTACCGGAGAACTAAATCTTAGCACTAGTAAAACTATTACTTCGTATAGTAAAGAAATATATAATTTAACTAAAAAACGCACACACTACATCTTTCTTTACTCAAAGGCACATTTATGCAATACTACATTTAATAACATTCTTTAATTGTGATTTTAAGGACTGCTTATATACACATTAATAAATCTTTTCATTGGTCTTACAGTCCAAATAAATCGAAAATAATGCGTAATAATATCAATATATATTTATATTAATATTCATAGATCAATACAAAAAATAATAAAAATAAAAAATAAAAATTAAAAATTATAATAACAGTCAGACTGTCCTTGTGTAAAATCACCCCTGTAGATTAATCTGAAAATAAAAATATTAGCTGAAAAATATTTTATGACGTATTATTTATTAAATATTTTTATTACATATTATTTTTGATTTACTTAATTCGACTGAAAGACCAATCAAAATATTTATTAATATGTTAATAATAACATTTTTTATCTTAAAGAATACAATATTTTTTATTTTTAAATAATATACGATACAATTTTTTATATTATTTTCTACTTATAGACCACAAATATACCTAAAAAATTTTAATTAACCTACATAAAGGTAAAGCGTCTTTTGTTTGTACAAAATAAATAGAAAATTATTGAGGATCAAACAAACTACTCAACCGATTACTCTCAAGATCGAAATATATATTCTATGTAATCTTCAAAAAGACATAGGCTATGATTTGTGTTGAAAATTATCTTACTTTCATTCATGAATTATGCGCTTATACATTATGAACAGTGTATTATAATTTCATGATCGTAATAACCCGAGCTAGACGTTGACTTCGAATAACGTGTACTTTTATCAGTCAGTTCGACAAGCAACCAATAAGTGGCAACTTGAACTATATTGAATATCAACTCAAAATAAATAAGCTTAAACTATTAATACTAGACTAGCTCATTTGAATCGTTATATTCAACTTTACGATTAGTATTCATAAAAAAATGTAATTATAATCGATATTAGCCTTTTTCTTCTTAGTTAATCAGACACTATCCACACTTTGTTGGATGTCTTTTTTTATAGATTTAACTTATTCATATGTTTAAAAAATCTCTCTCTCTCTCTCTCTCTCTCTCTCTCTCTCTCTCTCTCTCTCTGTTTTCTCTTATAAAATGGTTGTATGTCAAACCATAATAATTTGTCGTCACCCATTATGTTTCTGTTTTTTTCTTATTATTCTTTCTCATGTTGGTAAATTTCTCCGTACATGATAAATCATACTAAAACTAATTTATAAAGACAAATAATGCCTTTACTTGTATACGTTAAACAAAAAAACTACTACACCGATACCTCTAAAATTCGACAGCATATTATTATTTAGTATTATAACCTATTATAATTATTATATTAATTATTATAACCTAATGATAAACGCATAAGTGCAGCTACTATTACCTTGCAACGAAGCGTATGAATGTACGAATGTCGATTCACGCGTGTGTGGCTGCACGCAGGATTCACCGGCTGGTGACATAGGAAATGGCGAAACCGACAGGAGGTGCGTCAGTACAAAAATTATATGTTGTTTCATTATAATTAACAAAACATTTATTAATACACTACTACATACGTACTGTAACGGAGTGCTATAACTCGTGGGCTGATCACTCCTAGCAGGTTCCGCGATGCCAGAAACGCGGACAAAGGCATTCAACAACGCACGATCGTTCACTGGGAAAAATAGGAGGAGAATATGGCACTCGGAACTGGAATATACGTGAGGAAGAAGGACGCGGACGCCGGTGCTACACATCGACGGCAGGGGCCAGGCTCTAAACTAATTCTCCCTAATTTTCGGGAGATAGTTCCAATTTTTACTTAGAAATAATAGACTACATGCCGATCGGTGCTGAAAGCTGCAGCTGTCCTCTCTCGTTGATGCGTGAGCGGTATCCTCATCGACACTCGGGCTTCGCTCTCTCTCTCTCTCTCGCTCGCCGGAATCGCCGCTTGACTTTCTTGATGTGCGGGACGCGCGCACGTCTTACAGATGGCTGGCTGGAGGTCGAGAGCCTACGACGGGAGGCGTCTAGCCTTGATGATGTTCATAGAAAGGTAGATACCCTCTAAACCGTTCAATATCCGCGGCTGAAGCTCCTAGCTGAGAGAGAAACCAAAAGTCGGTATATCGTACGATGTCTGCTCGACAGTCGACAGCTGGGACCAGAAGCGTCTGCAGTACCTGACAGCTGGGACGAGAAGAAGGAACGCGCTCCCTTTTTTCGATTCCTTCTCTCACTCCTACGCTGTGCGCTCACTCTCGCGGCAATTGAATGCGATGTTCGCGAGCGACCGCAAACATTCACGGTTCTATACGAACACGTAACGGACGACAGTCAAACCGGCGATTCCCAACTCCTACCCCCAAAATGGACGTGGGAAGCGTGTGATCGCGATTCATTTCGTTGACATATGCTTGCAGTACTCACTAGTTGCAACAGCAACTGTTATAATGATGACGCGTATCGGGAAAAAATGTGAAAAATAGGTTGCCTACTAGAGATTTTCGGTTCTCTCCAACGAGTGAAAGGTCGGCCAAGTCGTAACAATCCCAAAGGAGGGAGACGTCCTACACTCCGCATCCTACAGGCCCATATTTCTATTGCCAATACTAGGCAAAGCCCTTGAAGCTCTAATACTGAACAGACTAAATAGAATCATTGAAATATAACTATCTCCAAGACAATTGGGCTTTAGGAGAGGGCGATCCACTGAGGACACCATAGTTCAATTGGGTAGGCCTATGAGTGAATCGACCAGAAAATAAGTTGTAGCAATTTTCCTGGACATAAAGGGCGCCTTTGATAATGCCTGGTGGCTCGCAGTATTAACAGCATTCAATAGCAAAGGGTGCGCCAGGGGTCTCAATAAGCTAATAAGAAATTACCTGAAAGGCCGACGGGTCCTCATACGAGATGGCTTTGAAGAAGTACAGCTTGGGATCAGTATGAGATGCCCGCAGGGATCCGTACTGGGCGCAACTCTGCGGAACCTTGTCCTCGATCCTCTTTTTTTGCAGCTCTTAAGACAATGGTGTGAAGTAATCGCTTATGCCGACGAAATCGCGCTTCTTGTGGAGAAAAACTCACGTAGAGAGATCGAAAGAATAGGCCAGAGTTAAATTGGTGGTGAAAGTGGAATTCTGGTATCGCCTCAATAAAATGACGCTGGCCTCTCAAAAGTATGTAATGTTGATCTAGAGAGTCCACCTACACCCGAAACTCCCCTCTTTCATTAATATCGGCAACTCGAGGGTGAAGAGATTAGAAAACATGAAATACCGTGGAATTCACTTCGGTCGCCCTCTCGCTACCAAGATGAAACAGCAGGGACCGATCAGTCCGGACAAATGATACACGTTTGTACGTCGCAACTTGCCTTACCACACCTGGAACAGAAACGTCTTCTTTGAGAGTGTGGGCATGCGGCGAATCTCTGCCCCTCCACTCCACATGCGGAGACTCTTTGTTTCCGCCGACCTTTCGTCGCCGGTGGTTTTGTACTTGGACATTAGAAGAATCCGTTCTCCACCTGGTGTGGTTTGAGTGCCGTGAGATTAGGGACGAGTTTTTCAGCAGTCCGTCTTTTGCATTGCGACTGAGCACATGAAAGCGCAGCGGTCGCCGCAGTAAAGAGGGATCTGGCTGTCCTCTGGCGTACTTACATACAGAATTGGGGCAGCTGGATCCTTTGCAGGCTGCCGGTTGTGGTGGGATTTCCGGAGGAAATTAGGGCCAGGCTTGACCTATTATCAGATGTAAAGAGGATTGCATCTCGTAGATTTCTATGAACCTCTATTCTCATGCTAGAAGCATCCAATGGTCCCGTCTTCACTATCCAGTCGTCGCTATTCGACTTGTCTTCTATCTTTTTCTCTTCGTTACTCTCCGTTGACGGCAGCTATTGCAGTTATCGTTTCCTGCAGGCCATTTAGTTGCCTCACGAAACGCCTCATGATGGGTTTCGACGTATGCCATGTCGCGTCCGCAAAATTAATCATCATTTTTATTGACGACAGTGTGTCCATTCCTAATATGATGCCGAGTTTATGTCCGTGTCTGCCGATCGTCAGTGCTGAAGACTGTGTAGACGTCTTTACTTAGCCTGAGCTCAAGATTGCGGTGTACTGTCAAATATTTCTGGTTGAGATGATATTTTTATTACTATTAATATTTATATTATTAACGATGCTTAATGATAATATGAACCTGTGAACGTCTTCTATATTTATTTTTAGTATGTATTAAATTTTTCCTATATATATTTTCGAATTATCAAAATTCCCTCACATTGTTTATTAATGTTGGTCGTAATATTGTTTATTTATTCTGTGTTATTGATGCGTTAAATATTCCCGGTATATTTTTTATAGCAGTGTATCAGTCCTGTTAATCTTCCCTTCAAGAAGGAAGTTTATCCTTTGTCGTTTGTCTGTTAAATAAAAAGAAAATTTTTTGCAGTCTAGAGAATATATATTTCCTCTTTTTTCGTTTATTTATATCAGTATTTCATCTGATTTAATTTATATTATTTGTTAGCAATAATTAATGATAATTATATTAATTAATGATTAATTTATATTATTTATTACCAGTAGTGGTGTCATTATTCCTATAAAACTACTCTTGTATAAATTAAAAGGTGAACTGGTTGAATATAAAATTAATTGAATTGTACTTCTGTCAACTGCCCATATAGAAATTAATAAATATTTTTTTATTGGTCTTACAGTCCAATCAATTCCATCCAAAAATAAAATAAATTAAAAATAAAAATTAAATTAAAAATTAAATTAAAATTATAATGACAGTCATACTGTCCTTGTTTACATTCACCCCCGTAGACTAATCCGAAAATAAAATATTAGCTGAAAAAATTCTTTGTTAGTAAAGTGCAGTCTGACTGTCCCCAACACCCTTACCTAATTGAAGACTTGTCCAACGTTTCGAGCTCGCTACGGCTCCTCATCAGGGACTAATCTAAACCTTATATTCTAATCTATATATACCCATCCCCACCACCAAATTTCGTAAATTAAATATAAATTCCCCCTCTACACAAATTGTCCAAAACCAATCAATTTAATAAGGAATGATAAACACTGTCCAATCTACCAGACTCTAACATTAAATTCACATTATTTCGATTCTTGGAAATGTGAATACTTTCAAGACTCTCCCGTTTATACTTATTATTAATACCATGTTCCAAAATATCCACATTCACAAAATCAAAAGAATGTAAAAATTTTAAACAATGCTCTTTTAAACCAGAAGTAATATGTGAGCTACGTAAACTATATTTATGCTCACAAATTCTCTTTTTTAAATATCTACCTGTTTGTCCAATATAGTATTTATCACAATCCATGCAATTAATCTTGTAAACAACTCCTGACTTTAAGCATAAATCATCCTTATCTTTGCAATTATTAAACAATCTACTTAAATTATTGCGATTTTTAAAGAAAATTTAAATGTTATATTTCCGAAAATTTCTTTTTATTCTTTCAGATAATCCTCGAACATTGTCTTACCATATGTTAGAGGATTATCTGAATTAAAAGAAATTTTCGGAAATATAACATTCAAATTTTCTTTAAAAATCGCAATAATTTAAGTAGATTGTTTAATAATTGCAAAGATAAGAATGATTTATGGTTAAAGTCAGGAGATGTTTACAAGATTAATTGCATGGATTGTGATAAATACTATATTGGACAAACAGGTAGATATTTAAAAAAGAGAATTTATGAGCATAAATATAGTTTACGTAGCTCACATATTACTTCTGGTTTAAAAGAGCATTGTTTAAAGTTTTTACATTCTTTTGATTTTGTGAATGTGGATATTTTGGAACATGGTATTAATAATAAGTATAAACGGGAGAGTCTTGAAAGTATTCACATTTCCAAGAATCGAAGTAATATGAATTTAATGTTAGAGTCTGGTAGATTGGACAGTGTTTATCATTCCTTATTAAATTGATTGGTTTTGGACAATTTGTGTAGAGGGGGAATTTATATTTAATTTACGAAATTTGGTGGTGGGGATGGGTATATATAGATTAGAATATAAGGTTTAGATTAGTCCCTGATGAGGAGCCGTAGCGAGCTCGAAACGTTGGACAAGTCTTCAATTAGGTAAGGGTGTTGGGGACAGTCAGACTGCACTTTACTAACAAAGAATTTTTTCAGCTAATATTTTATTTTCGGATTAGTCTACGGGGGTGAATGTAAACAAGGACAGTCTGACTGTCATTATAATTTTAATTTAATTTTTAATTTAATTTTTATTTTTAATTTATTTTATTTTTGGATGGAATTGATTGGACTGTAAGACCAATAAAAAAATATTTATTAATTTGTATATGGGCAGTTGACAGAAGTATAATTCAATTAATTTTATATTCAATCAGTTCACCTTTTAATTATTTTTCATTTTTATTTTTTTATTTTATTTTTATTATTTTTTATTTTTTATTTTTTATTTCTTATTTTTTATTTTTTATTTTTTATTTCTTATTTTTTATTTTTTATTATTATTTTTATTTTTTATTTTTATTTTATTTTTATTTTTATTTTATTTTATTTTTGGATGGAATTGATTGGACTGTAAGACCAATAAAAAAATATTTATTAATTTGAATATAAAATTGTTTGATTTAAAATCTTAATATTCTTCAAGTCGTTTTTATAACTAGTTTTCATTGTTTTTATTGTTGAAACAGAAAAAAAGAAACTCTATGGTAATTGTATAAACAAGTGCTGGTCAATATTTATTGTTAATATTGTCTTCAGAATTTTATGTTGTTTCAGTTGAATTTATTTTAGATATTGATTATTTACGTTGTTATTATTTCTGTTGTTTATTGAAACCATTGATATATTTTTATGCCTCTCGACTGATTTTGCTTATATCATTTGTACTAGGACTATTTAATAAGGCTATTATGTAAGATTGATAATGTTATTTATTTCAGTTACATCTTTTACTTACATTAACTATTAATAATATTAATGTTGTTATTCAGCAATATTTTATATCACCTGTTGATGGTAGGTTTCTGGTGTATAATTTATAATATAGTATAACGTATGTTGTTCTCATTTATATTATTATATATTTGTCTGATTTGACGATCCTTGAGATTTTATGTACAAAATGATTAAACTCTACCAGTTTAATTATATTATTCTTCATATAAGTTATTTAGGCATAATTTTTTATTACTCGAGGTAATATTTAGGTTAGTATTTATTATTTAAAAATAGTCTTTGTTATATTTATTTTATTTATATTATATTGTATTATATTTATATTATTAATCTATTAAGATTACTATTGTTAATCTTGTTACTAATTTATATTTATTATCCTTGGTGTTATTGAAATTAATTAGTTAGTAATTCATTCAACGTTGAAAACTTTATCAATGTTCAATTACTCTTGATCCGTTTTCTCTATTCCCTTTTTATTTTATATTTATTATTGATAGTTCATGAAGAAATTATTTAATTATCGTTATCATTAGTAATATAGATCCGAGATAGGCGGTGTGGAGAAGAATGACAATTACTTGTTCTGTTTCAGCTATATCCACTACAGCTTATGCACACTAGTGCTTATGAATTATACATATAATAAAATAATACACCTGATTAGCGTATAATTTCTCTACATTTAAATCGTATGTAATTAATGGGAGAGACGTTGCACAGTTGGTTATTTAATTGTTTATAAAATCATTGCAATTTTAATGAACAACATGAGGGACCTGCAGGAGGAGGGAGTCATGCATGGTGCATTCAGCTTCTCTGCTACTGCCTGTAGCTGTCTGCTACCACTATTGCGCACGTTGGTATGCAAACTCTAAAGTGTCCGCTCCACTGTGTGCGTATGCGTCCTGCTCCAATATATGTGTATCTGCTTGCTTGTTTCTTCTACCGCTATGCCTTTTGTACGGGGAAAAATTAACGGTCGCTTTCACTCGGAGAGAAAGAACTTTTAAACTCGTGCCGTATACATACTCATTCGCTGCTTATTGAATTTTTGGGCAAAAACAAAACTTTAACAATGCCTCAACCTCCATATTCGCCAGATATGACTTCATGTGACTTTTTTATATTTCTAAAAATAGAAAAAGCGTTGGCACAAGTGCATTCTATCCGAGGGGAATTATTTTGAAGGGCACAAAATAGATATTGATGAATAAAAAAATTTTTTTCATAAAACTAAAATTCGCGTTACTTTTTAAACATACCTTGTGTATATATATATATATATATATATATATAACATTGACGACAAGTATAAGAAAGATCAAAAATAGGAAGCGCTTCGCGAACCACGCTAGTCGCTCATTTGAGTTCAACGAAACCCCCTGGGGTCATGGTGCACTGTGGTACAGAATAGGCGAAAACGCGTGTATGATGTTAGAAAAATTTTTTGGATTTTTAATAAGCTATTCATAAATTTTTGTTAATTAGGGTCTGAAGAACCAAGAATTACCAATTTTTCGTTAAATGATTGATTTTAACAATACGTATAGAGCATCAAAACAAAAAAGTACAAAATTAATTAATTAATATGATAATGTCGCCTCTGGTGTCTGCTGGGGCTGATGGCTCATTTATCGTAACCGTTTTCTTCGCGGCCGTAGTTTTTTCATTATCCATTGCTGCGAGTCTCGATCGTTATTCGCCCCTGACGGAGAACAGGCCACGGTGCTCACCATGCATTCGTCTTGTGCCGGCGGTTCTTTGTACCGCTTCGTGAGCTTGTTCTTCAGCTCGATTTTCTGACCCAGGACTTCCAGCTTGTCGATGGACCGGAAGTCGTTTCTATTAATTTTCTCCAAATACGATGCATGCAGGTTTCTGTATATCCTGTCGAGCTGTACTTCTAGTGTTAGTACAGGTGCCATCTTGTCTAGTAAGACGCGTATGCCTCTGAGATATAAGCCAATGGGCTCTTTTGAGCCTTGTGTTCTATCACGCAATTCCTCTTCTAGGCGCAGAGTGTAATCGATAGGCCGGAATTGACGGCGCAGCGCTGCTCTGAATTCTTCCAGGGTATGCCACTGTTTGTATAGGGGTCTGGCCCAGATATGGGCTGAGCCGCCCAGTATCCCTGGAATCAATTTTAAAATAGCAACCGCTGTGATGTCGAGGCTGTTCATCGTTTCCTCCATTCTATCGATAAACTCCTCCACGTCCTCGCGAGAAACTCCCATGAACTGCACCTTCCATATTTGTTTTCGAAGGGTGGGCTTGTATTCATGTGATTGAATGTTGTCGGTGTTGCGTTAGGGGTGGGCTGCGTTCCATGTGTTGTGCAGGGTATACCCGGTTGTGGCATCGCGGCGTAATTCTGGAACAGCGTCGGGTGAGCATATGGCGATCCTCCACGCAGATGTTGCCAGCTGTTGGCAGCAGCTGAGAGATGCTTATCTCCAGTGGTGTTCGTGCTGTGTGCTGGTGGTGATGGCCATGGCCCGTACGCCATGGTAGGTATCCCATGTATGGAGCTGTAGTCGGCCAGATCGGTGCCATGGTGACGACATGGGGTTCCGTGGGGTTCTTATTCTCTGCAGTATCGCTGTTATCTGCGTCGTGTTGAATGTGCTCGAGTGCGGTGGACCTCAAAACTTTTGACAATTCCACAATGTCTCGGTTTGTCTCTTTTGCTTGGTCATCTTTGGCGTGCCAAATTGCTGTCGAAAAATAAAAAGAAATTAGCGGCATTTGCTTTTTTTTTATTTTAACAAATTTTTGGACTATATTTGGCCACAGTTAAGCTACTACTGACTTTTATTTGCAAAAATCTAGAATTTTCAACAAAATTATTTAAAATGGATTTCCACTATTGTAGTGAATTTTCTCAACCATCTCCACTTTAGAGAGTTGAAAAATTCCAACTTTTTCCTGAAAATTGTTCTCTTTAAAATTTCTTATTCTGTGTGCCTATATGTCAAGCGTAGAGGTTATGCCGGTCAATAGAATGAAAGAAAAGTTCTTCTGCTACTTGAGCCAATTTCTTCTTCGTTGTTTTTTCTTCTTTATAAGGTGGTGTTGTTTTTATACGTTAATTACACGTAATGGTGAAGATGATGTGAGCGATACGATAACAAAGAGGGAAAGTGTCTTACATACACTGGGAGTATTATATTTATTTATTGCATATGTATTATATCTTTTTTTTCAATGCTAAAGTCTTTTCAATGATGACTATCTTCATTAATCTTTTCTAATTTCCTGATTGATGTTTTTTATTTCTTATGAATATACTGATGAATTATTTGTAACAATGTATATATTTCAAACAAAACTGTGTTCAATGTGCTGCTCAGGGTCATATGTAATATCGTAAAAAGTAAAAAAAGGGTAGGGAGGTACGGTATTTATGTGCTTTTACAGATAATGAGAGAGGAAACGATACATATGAACAATACTTTATATGCTACTTTATATTTACGGACATAAGTAAGGAGTATGGAATGACGAAGTGTCAATATCAGTTGAATGTATAATATATATATATATATGGAGCATTAATACATGAGAAAAATATACATATAAATTTAAATATAATATCGATAATTTAGAATAATATATAAATAATAAGTGAATAATTTGTAAATAGAAAAATATTCGAATACGATAAATCAATTAATTCTTAATTACTACATTAATACATATATCTGACAGGAAGGGGAGACAGAAAAAAACATCTTTTAATTATTAAAATTTGCCTGTAATATTTTTGACAAGCTTATGCCATTGCGCATTCTTGTGCGCATAATCCTAGATGCAGTCGTCGCATGTCCGTGTGTGCACATGTACGTGTGCTGCGTACTTTTCGTTTCGCACGGCTAAACTAAAGGGGATCAAGAAAGTGAGTGGGTGCACTACGTAGCTCTTCTACAAGTATTCTTGACTATCCTCGTTCCGAACCTCACGTTCGCAGCGCCATTTTGTAACCCCGAAATCGGGTTATTACTTACTGTTTGCCGGTGTGTGCGTGGACATGTTATGCGTCCAAGCGAGTCACTTTGTTATATATTTTTCTGTCAACAGAGGCTTCTGTATTGTGTTGCGCTATTTTAGTCCATGAGTACTATGATGGATTCGGATAGATTCGTAGAATATATCTAAACCTTTTGCCATGAATTTAATTGCCTTTTGATTCCTCTGTTATGTCTGCTTCAAGTAGAAAAAAAAAGTTCTATTGACTCCTTGGTCTGAAGGAGTTATTTGATTGATGCTTCAATCGCTGTGTAATATTCTTGACTCAATTGAGCACTTATCTTAATAGAGGTATTATTTTGTTTTTGGAACCTTTTTCTAATTTTATAATATTTGGGACAGATATTGAGGGCATGCTATGGTGTAAACGTTTCTCCACACGAGCATATATCGCGCTCTCTCTCTCTCTCTCTCTCTCTCTCTCTCTCTCTCTCCCTCAGATAGAATCGAGAGAGATGAGACCTGAAGTCCTCATGCCCCCTAAGAAAGTAGATCAATCATAGCGACGGGCTGATCCAATCTGCCCCAATCCTATCTCTGACACTAGATAGGTAAGAACGTGTCGGCTTACCACTTGTCAAGTTATTCCACATCGTTTGCCAGTCATCAAGATATTTTTCCGATATCTCTCGCGCGTCGTGATGTTGGTTCTCAAGAGTTGCTACATTTTTCCGGTTTGAAAACAGTTCCGCCCTACGTCTACATTCCAGCATCATAGGAAGTTTGCCAGCTATCACTGCTAAAGCGTTAGTTGCAGTGGTTTTGTACGCGCCAGTGACTCTAATGAGCGCATGTCTTTGAATATTTGTCAGCTTTCTTTGCTGTTCAATACACATCAGATCGTGCCATCCTGCCGCTGCGCACACACCGATAGATATGAATAGTCGGGTATAGATAGTAGTAAGCGCCGTAAATTTAAGGTCCCATTCCCATATTGCCAGGAGTCTGGTCCTATGAAACAAATCCACGCACTTGGATGACTTTCTAATAGAAGCCGATTTTAAGGTGTCCACCGAAGTGGAATCCAAGGTATCTCACGCTTTCTAATGTCTTCAACCTTATATCACCGATCTTGATGAGAAGGGGGACTTCAGGACGAAGGTGGCCTTTCAATATCAGCATTCCATATTTTTGAGAGGGCAGCCTCATTTTATTCAGCCGATACCAGGATTCCACTTCTTCAATGTAACTCTGACCAATCCGTTCAATCTCTCTACGTAAGTATCCCTCCCCTAGGAGTGCGAGGTCAACAGCATAAGCATTTATCTCAAACCCCAATCCTGAGAGCTTTCATAATACAGGTTCAAGGACAACGTTCCACAAAGTTAGACCAAGAAAGGCACCCTGGGAACAACCCTAGTTGGGGTCAATTTATACTTCTTCATAGCCATCTCATATGAGAACTCGACGGCCCTACAGATTATCTCTTATTAACTTGTAGAGATCTCTGGGGCACACCTTGCTTTGCAGTGTTGTTAGTACAGCGAGCTGCCAGACATTTTCGAAGGCGCCCTTTATGTACAGGACAACTACTACAACATATTTTCTGCACGATTCGCGCACAGACTTGCGCAACTGAACTATAGCGTCCTCTGTGAATCGCCCTCTCTTGAAGTCGTATTAGCATGGAGATAGTTTTGTCTCAATAATCTTATTTTGTGTGTTAATCACAAGAGTTTCTAGTGCTTTGCCTAATATTGACAATAGACATATGGGTCTATAGGATGTAGGGTCCTCAGTGTTCTTGTCTTCCCCTCACCAAATTGTAACCACTTGGCCAAGCTTCTACACGTTAATTAAATCATCTTTGGCTGTGTATTAATTTCATAAAGTTGTTTTAAACTAAATAAAATAAATTTTAAAAATATGTAAAAATGAAATGTTGGTTCATAAGTTCTAATATAAAAATTCAATTAATAATTACAAGATTTTTATTCAATTACAATTATTATATCGAAATTTATTTCGAAAAAATTTGTAAATACTTCATTTTTATTAAATAATATGAAAGTCGCACTTTTGGCACTTTATATATTATTTAATATACAGCATGAGAATTAAAGGATACGTGCAAGTAAATATTATGAGAATACACGAATAATTAAACGTGTATGGACGTTCTAAAGGACAAAAAATATATTTCATTATTGTTAAAATAATCGTAATTGCTATGCGCAATTATAATATTTAATCATTATTATTATTATTAAAATTAAATATTCAGAGTCAGAAAGAATCGAATACTAAATTAATTATTATTTGACTGTTATTATAACTTGTTATAATAACTGTTATTGTTTATTATTAAAGTAATTATTATTAATATAATTATTATTATTTTTTAATAATAATTATTATTATGGTTAATTTCTATTAATTAAATTAATTTGATATAGTATGATAATAATTATCATCATGAATTAAATTGAGAAATCAGCACCAGAATTATTATAATATAATTTATATTATAGAACATGAGCGTCCCCAAGGATGCAAATGTCAACTTAATTATTATTAGAACAATATTATTATTATTATAATTTGTTATCACAATAACTATTATTATTGTAATAAATAAATACCCGAGAGAATTAAATTACGCCGAAATGATTAAAAGAATACGAGCACCCTCAAGGGCAAATTCGTAAATTAGCCTTATAATTAGGATAATTTTAATGCGATTATTATTATTTCAACATTGTAAAATTACTGTTTTTATTTTTTGGCGGTTCGATACGAAATTAGTCGAAAGGTGGCGTAAACACCCAATCGACTAATTTTTCGTGTATAAAAGAGCGAGTTTTCCGCCCGAAAGGTAGTTGTCTCGGCGATACGGCCAAAAGAAGCTCCCTAGAACTATCATGACTCCAGAGCTCTAGTAATCCTGCCGGTCCGAAAATCCTGAATAGTAGAGTCGCGATCCTGGTTTTGTGGCGCTCCGTTAAAGAGCAGCAGGCTCTAGTATTCCGTCCGATTCCTAGTGAAGCTTGATCCTGGTGGCGTGGCGCTCCATTAAAGACCAGCGGCTTCCCTAAAACTCCTCTCTTTTTCCTGGTGTGACTTGATCCTGGTTGCGTGGCGCTCTGTTAACGAACAGCGGCCTTACTATCCCTCAAAGAGACTTGATTCATGGTGCGCGGCGTTCCGTTAAAGCCCAGTGGTCTCACTCCTAGCCCCGAACAAAGTCCTGATCCTGGGTGCACGAGCTCGGTCGTGTTTTCAGTACCGGAGAAAAGAACCTGGTGGCGTGCTGCGTGACAAGGGGCCGAGGCGTGTGTAGCCACGAAGTAGCAAATACCGAGCAACGATCAGATAACTCGCTTTAGACCAACAGGTTACGTTCGTCCCCGAAAATCCCCCCAGCCCCAGTAAAAGTTTATATAAATATAGTGCGTAACATTAATAAATTAAGTGCGTTTAAATTAAAGGAAGAAATATTGTATAAAATAATTATAAAATTCAAGAAATATTGTATAAAACATTGTATAAATATTGAATAAAATTCTGTCTTGTCTGTTATAGATCGGTGTGCCCTGAGCTAGAAAGATTTTTCTTATTCATTACTTTTGTAATATTTTTCTTTGTGTATTTTTTTATTATAATATATTTGTTTGTTATTATTTATATCGGAACATAATTGAGTAAAACGTGATTTTGTTCTCGATCTTGTATAAATTCCCTTTCCTTTCAAAACGATCCTGGCGCTACGGTAGAAGCTATCCCAAGGGGAAAAGAGAAACGTTACAGATATGAGAAGGAAAGAAGTGTTTTTTATAGTCAAAATTTTAAAGTAGGAAAATTAAGTAAATGATTATGCTTTCAATCTTGGATCTATTTAGATTTCCTTAACTTCTCCGTATTTTGAAAAAATGACGTTTTTTCTAGGCGGAATCTGCCAAGTAGGAGAATTAAGGAAATAGTTAGTTTTTCTATTTTGATTGTAGTTAGATATCTTGAACTATTTCTAATATGGGAAAACCGATGTTTTTGTCTAATCAAGACCTTTTCATTTACTCGCGTATTATATGTACATATGCATATATACTAGCATCCCCCGTCTCGGCTTCGCCCGATATAATACTTTAAACGATTTCATAAACAGTTCAATGATATCTATGTAAAATATATATGATATGTACAAATTTATATTACTATAAATAATTTACCGTAGTTTGCCTATCATCGCTTCTATATTAAAAGATGCTTTATAGCAACGTCCGCTCCAAAAAACGTGATCTTATATACATATATATTAGGTTGTAGAATAGCTCCCTTCGGCTTTTTTTCTTTTCATTCAATGCTTTATAAAAAGAGCTACAGTGATCCATTTGACTCCAACTTTACACCACCAACGGCGTTTAACGTGGACAGGAACACATGGTAATCACTTAGTGCTATGTCCAGGCTATATGGTGGATGCGATGAAACCTCCCATCCGAACACCCGTAGCTTCTGACGAAGTATGTGGCCAGGCATTGTCCTGGTGGAACACTACACCCTTCCTGTTGGCCAATTGTGAACGTTTCTGGTCGATAGCCTGCTTCAAGCGGTCCAGTTGTTCACAGTAGATGGTAGAATAAAGCGTCTAGCCATATAGGAGCAGCTCGTAGTGGATAATTCCCTTCCAATCCCACCAAACACACAGCAAAACATTCCTGGCCGTCCATTTCGGCTTGGCCGCTGTTCGGGACGGTCCACCTGCCTTGAACCACGACCGTTTTCGCTTGATATACTCATACGTGATCGATTTTTCGTCGCTAGGGATTAACGCCGAAGGAAATTAAAGAAAAGACTCAAAACTAGGGACACCATTCTCATCATATTCAACCGTTAAGCAGTGGGTTTCCGAGTTTTAAAAGGGTCGTGTGAGCACCTTTGATAAGCCTCGCTCAGGATGCCCCATTGAGGTCACAACTCCAGATATGATCGAAAAAATCCAGGTCCAAGAGGAAACAAAAAGTCAGCCCAGGAGCAAGAAGACATCAGAAACGACGACGATTGGTGGTCACCGCAGCTCATCCGTCCAAAGCATGGACCAGCGCAGTATCTCAAGTATAGAGGAAATAGATATTCAAGTAGAACTTCCGCGCATAATATCCGATGTGCGTTTGAAAAAGAATATATATATGTAAAGAAAAATCCAAATGTATAAAAATAATTAAATATAAAAAAGGTGTAAAATATAATATATGTATATGAAAAGAAATGTATAAGATATAATATATATATATATATATATATATATATATATATATATATATAAGTAAAATTAAATTAAATAAAATGCCTTGTCTATTATTTATCCTTACAATTTGTCAATGAATTATTTTTGGTTGTTCTTTGATTGTTTAAACTAATATTATAATATCTAATACTAATCTAGTTTTCTGAAAATCTACAATATTTTCTTAAATTATTTAGATTATTAACATATCACTTCAAATAAAGAAGTGTATGTATAAGAATAAATGTATATAAATATAAATGGTTGAATTAGACAACCAAACTGGAGAATCATAGCAGAGGACGATGCAGCAAAGAAGAAGGTAAGTTAGAGAGAGTCGCAAAGCAAATTTAAACGACCACAAACGGCGGGGGGCTGCGCCCCCCCCCCCAAAATCCCCGACGGCCAAATTCCTAGAATTTTAGGAAATGGAATTTCATATTTCCTCGAATTGTTTTATTTAAAATTCTCTTAAATTTATAATTTTTTTCATTTTAAAATTTTGTTTTTATAATTACTTTAATTTATAATTTCTTTACTTTTAAATTTTTTTTTTAAATTTCTTTTTTTTAAAGAATAAAAGACTTTTTTTATTAATATAAATTTTATTTATTTTTATGATTACAATAAAATACATTTTGTTCAATTAGTTTCGTCCCGTCCATACTTCCCACTTAAATAATGTTCTATCCATGTGCGCCTAATCATTACATCACGGATTGCACACATTGGTAATTGCCTTCTGCATGACGAATGGTACCCACAAAGCACGTATTGCTCTTCATTCTACAGCGATTGCGCAATAGACACTGCAGCTCCTCTACATCAGCTATATTTCTGAAATTAGAGAAAAAAATTATGAAAATTATTAAAAACTATGAAAAGTTATGAAAAATTATGAAAATTATGAAAAAGTATGAAAAGTTATCGAAAATTATGAAAATTATGAAAAAATATCCAAAAGTATTCAAATATGAAAAAGTATTAAATTATTATTAAAATTATGAAATATTACATATTCGGCAGAAGGTTTGATAACCATTCGTTCTTCTCTCGACTCTTGGCGTCTAATTTCTCCATTCCAGCTCAAAAAATCTCCAATGTGCTTTACAACTATGAAACGGGATGTCGCCATATTCCCAATCTATTCCATGGTAATTCCGTTTCAGTCAGTCTACTGTTTTATTTTCAACCCATGTTAATTGTTGCTACAGAAATAGTCGTTGAAACAAGTATGTAGGAGGAAGTGCACTTCTTTCCAATCTGAGAAAACTGAGTTCTTTTAAAATAAATGTTTGCGGTCCTTTTGTCTGGAATCCCTGCATGTCACAGAAGAACACTTTATTTTATTTTCTCACACTCTAGCCATTTCCAGATTTATATATACTAATTTTTATAAGCAGGAGTGATGATTAGTAATGATAGTTTTATGCTTCATGCTTCATTTTTATAAGAGGTCTCCCCTTCTCCTGAAATCATTCGTCTGCTACATTTGGCTGATTCAAGAAAATTAAAGATAGATCCGGTTGGATGGATGAAGATTGAATTTTCATTATAAGTCAATTCATTCCCTCCATTCTCAGAGAAAGTCATCATTAGCGGCTGCCTCTTAAAAAGTAAACAATAAATATTGCTGAAAATTTTATCGTACTTCAGGGGCATGCGTACCAACATAATAAAAAAAATTTTTATACAGACGGACTCTCCAAACCCGTGAAATTTAAAAATTCTTACTTTTTGAACACACCGCGTATGTTTGAAAAGGGCGTAACAGAAAATATTCAGATTGTCATAAAACGATACACACCTCCTTCCTCTGTAGAATTCACATTTATGATTGTTTGTTCAAGAAGAAAGGAGGTGATCTATATGGATGTACTAAAAGGTTGGTATTTGATTGGCTCTAATCAGATATTACATATTTTATTCTGATTCTAACACGCTATTGAAAGTTTTCTATATGAATGATATTTTCCTTCCGCTTCTCCATATTTTCATTTCCTTTAAAAGCGAGACAATATCTTGGAGGGACACAGTTTCTATAACTTAGTATTTACATTCTATTTTCACCAGTGTTCTATTTTTGTGGCTTACTTTTATTAGCCAGTAAAGAAGCGTTATTAAATGAAGTCTTAATATATTTCATTAGTTAACGTAAAGTATGGTTGCTTTTCTTTCGTTTGTTAAATTTCAAGTGAAAAAACTTTGTGATATTTAAGTTAATTGAACATACACGAACTCGAGAATTATTTAACAATAACTGAACAGGATATGATAAAGCTGAGGGAAGTTGGAAAAAGACAAGGTCTCTGTCGAGCAGAACATCAAAAATGTTTAATATATCTAATTCATCTTTCATGTTTACAAGCAGAATTCCGTTATCATCTTGATAGTGCAGCGGCAGTTCGAGGTAGTCTAATGTCTAACGAGTCAGCCAAAGTAGAATGGCTAGCTATTCAATCTGCTTTTAACAATCGAATAAGAACAGATGTTCTTGTTAATTTAAAAGATCTGGACATATTAAGTTTCTTCTTCGACGCAAAGAAGCTCTTTGAGAATAAATTTAAAGCTTGATTACAAGTATATACTACAATAAAAATTAATTCTGATTTTATGTCAGAGTTTTCCATGTAGAAAAGTGGAGAGGAAACCACAGTGATGAAATATTTTACAATTATCAGGGCTATAGTATACATGTCTACCGATTTAGAAAAATGGTATGAGGAACATATTAAGGAGCCACTTCTTATACGTCTAGAATAATTTCAGGATAAAGATTCCTGATGGACATTGAAAAGTATTATCAGTTTGAGCATAAACATGAAAAAATTTTCACTTCACAAAGGAAGATCATATATTCCTCTCCCTAAGTTCATAGCATCAAAAAGAGCATGTGTCAGTGTTCATCACATTGGTAATCAATGCTTCAAATATGCTATTCTTTCAGCATTAGACCCAAATGAATAGAATCCTCAATGAGTTCACAATTATGATAAATTTACAATCGAGTTGAACTTTAATGCTATAGAATTTCCTGTAAAACTGAAAGATGTTTCCAAATTTGAAAAATTGAATAATATTTCAGTAAATGTTTAAATACTTACGAAGTACGGATTGAAATATGAAGTATCACCTTGACATATTTCATTAAATAAGAAGAAGAAATATGCAAATCATCTCCTCATTCAAGATTTCTACATAGATTAGTGACAAGAAAACAATATTCTAGACGATAATGGAAGTGCAGTTAATTCTATTATATTTCGATTAAATGTATATCCAAACTTCTAGAATCATAAGTGAGTAAGACTCATAAAAATTATACCATTGTTAAAGATGCTTGCAACATTTGTATAGTGAGGAAAGGGTACAAAATCATGAAAATCTTTGTAAAAATATTAAAGATTGTAGAATAAATTTACCAAACTCATCGAATAACATGTTAAAATTTGTTTATAAAAAACTGAAAAGCTACCTTTTATAATTTATGCATATTTTAAATGTTTATTAAAATCTACAGAAAATGAGAATACTTTTCAACTTCATAAAGCCTACAATATATGTTTCTATTTAAAATATATCTTTGATGACAAACTATCCGCTTACAAATCAGATAGACAGAAAAATATAGACGACGAGACACCTGCACAATGGTTTGTTCGCGAACTGAAATCAGTTGGTAAGCAGATTGATTATCTCTATAAAAATCCAAAACCAATGAAACTCACAGAAAAATTAATATTTCAGTGGTCGATTGATTGCCATATATGTCGTAAACCATTTTTAGAAGAGCAACTTTTTTTAATTAATTTTTTTTTCTCTTTCGGTTCAGAGGTGCTGCTCATAATTCACGTAATTTGAACTATAAAAACCCGTAATTTTTCATAACCTCAATTATGATACACATTTTATTTTAAAAAAATTGGAACTTCTACAGCGCTGAATGGACAAATTACTCGAAACCTCATAACAAGGAAAGATTTATACAGGAATTTCAATTCTTAGACGTAAAGGCATATTTTATGGACTAGATAAATTATTAACTACAAAACTGCGGTCGAGAAATGAATTTTATAATAAATTAACAGATTCAGATATTACTGAAGATGAGTACAAACACGCTCTTCAAGTGTGGGAATGTTTTAATATAAAAACATTAGAAGATTATTCGGACTTATGCTTAAAAACAGACGTTCTCCTCTTAGCAAATGTCTTCGAAAGTTATCGAAATACATCTATTAAATACTACGGCTTATGTCCTGCGTACTTTTATACTACTCCACGATTAACATTTTCATTATCTATTAAAATGGCAAAGGTAGAATTAGAGCTTCTGATAGATATTGACATGTTATTATTTATTGAATCAGGCATTCGAGATGGAATAAGTCAGTGTTGCAATCCATTTGCAAAGGCAAACAATCCATACATGGGATCGAGATACGATGGAAAAAATAAAATAAAAACACTTTTATATTATGATATTAATAATCTCTATGGTTGGGCGTTGTTACAGCATTTACCAATTGAAAAATTTAGGTGAGTTGATTATGTATCAACTCGTAACATTTTTAATGCACCATCAGATTCTAATATAGGTTATATTTCTGAAGTAGATTTGTAGTATCCTGAGGAAATACATGACCAATATCGTGATTTACGTACACAACTTGTTCAAAACGGAAGAAACTTCTAACTACATTGAACGATAAAAAAAGGTATATAATTTTGAGTTTTAAACAGAAACCCTGGCTGAAACCTTATGCTGCACGAAATAGTGAAAAGTGATAGAATGCTGTATATGGAATATGCATTGAACGAGATCGATCTCGCGTTGATGTACGTTTAGTAAATAAATTCACTGGTCGATCTGGAGCAGAGGTATGCATAGATCTTCCTAATTATCATAACTGTGCAATTTTCGATGAAAATTTAATTACCATTCAGCTTAAAAAAACAGGTGTCACCATCAAAAAGCCTATATACATTGGGCTTTGTATCTTCGATCTGTCAAAGACATTAGTGTATGATTTTCACTACTATTACATGAAACGTCTAGTTGACGAAAAGTGTAAGCTCTTGTATACTGATATATTGATATATATTAGATAATGAAAGAAGATATTAATAGATTTGATACTTCTGATTATGATGAAAATAATCAGTATAATATTACATGTCAAAATAAAAAAGTTCCTGGGCTAATGGTAGATGAATGTAAGGAAAAGATCATGATGGAATTTATTGGTTTACGGAGTAAATTATAAAGTATTTTAGTTGATAGAGGATGGATAGTACAAAAAACTAAATGAGTAAAATCGAACGTTGTAAAAACATCAAGCACGTTTGAAGATTATCGAAGATGTTTGGAAGACCTCGTGATTATACAGCGAGAGCAGCGTAACATTCGCTCAAAATTCTACATAGTGCTTACAGAAAGACAGAAAAAAATTGCTCTCTGTCCATTTAATGATCGAAGATACTTATTGCCCAATACTACAGATACATTACCTTGCGGTCACTATAAAATCCTAGGAGAACAAATGTCGCAAGCTGCTAGTTAGGTAGAGAGGAAAATAATGGAAAGTACAAGTCAGCAAATAGAAGAGGGGAATGATAATGAGAAGGATATGATGAGACTAATGGAAAAGTAGGTCAAGTAGGTGCAGCTGCTAAGAATGAAGAGAGAGAATAAAGAGAGTAATCGAGTAACTGTAGATAGATACGCAGAACAAGAGAGTAGCGATAAAGCAACCAATAAATATCAAGCTGCACAAGAGAGGATGACGCTTTATTGTAGTGAATCTGAAGCAATAAGAGTTGAATATAATACATCGGATGAACTATCACATGAATAGAATCCTGAAGAAATCTTGGAAGTATTGAAAGGGATAATCTCAGTTCAAGTCGAGAGAAGGTATTTAGTCCATGTGGTAATGGAAGGGGCACTAATTGTGGTTGAGAATCAGCGATATCAACAGACTGAGGATGATGAAGAACTCATTCGCGTTGTTGAAGAGTTTGAGAACTGTCAACTTTCTCCAAAGAAAACTAGGCTAATTTAATAAGGTAAGATTCATAGTTAATTTTCAACAAGCTTATTCGGATCATCCCAGTACACTAACTCTATTGAAGAATCTTTCTTTGTTATTTTATATTAGGTGTGTGACCTCCTCCTCCCTTTTTTTGGTATGACAAGCATTATTGCGAAACATGGGTGCAATGATATTGGAATATTTTCTACTCGTCGATGAGCGTATAGATCTTTACTATGCTTTTTCCGGTGAGCACTTGTTGCTTCTAGAATACTGCGATAATTTTCACAATCTGCTGGACTTTTTAATGTGTCGTCTCGTTCTTTTAATCAGTAGCTACATTAATCCATTACTTTTAGGATAAATTAAATCTTTCATTTTTATTTTATTATCATAAAATATACTTTCAGAATCATCCAGCATGCATGTACCTGCAATATTTCTTACTCCATATATTTTATCGAATTTACAACGGCTTTTATCTAAAATATTCGTTCTAACATTATCTTCATGCATGGATTTGAATGCAGAATTCATCGTTTAGTTATCTACTGAGGCAAAATCATCATTGGAATCATAATCTTTTATGGAAGCTGAGCGAATATTATTGTCTAACATAATATTTTTTTTTTCGGGATCTAGTTGGTTTTATAATGCTGCGATCATCCCAAATTAGATTAGAAGATTGCAAACTTTTTAATTGGTGTAATGACAAGTTTCAATGTTTCTCCTATAACTTTCTTTTTCTACTCTCTCTTCTGTTTCAATAGTGCAGATTTTCTTTTAATAGCATTACGAGCTCGCAACAGCTAAGGATATTCTTTTCATTTTCAAAGTCCGACATGGTGTCGTGTTGCTGCGTAAAATTGAACTGAGTGTTTAAGATTTTTTTAATTTCTTTTTATTGCAAAATAGTCAAAACCTATTCTGTATCTACCATCATCCATTGTTCTATCTTTATCAATAACAGCAAATCTATATTTATCATTTTTCCAGCATTCAGAACAAAGATTTCGAAACTCGTTGAAAGAAAAATCAGTGTTGACATGATCAAGATAAATATGTTTTAAATTCACATCATCTTGTCGATAATTTACTAACATATGAATATTATCTCTAATAAGATGATTTGGTATATGAGCATATAACTGATATAGATAGAAGCAGTCTACACTTTTCTGTCTCCCCATACAGAAAAATACTGTGACATTACTTTGTGTTAATTACGATGTTTCATCTGGTGATATTACAGATTCATGTTCACTAAATGGAAAATGTGAGATGACGTCAATTGGTTCTATTACTTGTTTGAGAGATTGGCACTTTGGTTGATTTAACGATTTTGAATAAACATATGTATTTTCGAATCTAAGACAATTGCGATGAGTGATTAAAGCTAATAAGCTACTTTTTACTCCGCAGTTTGATGGACCGCAGATTTCTCGCGTACTATCTGCTAATATAATGCTCGTATACTATCTGGTAGTAACTTTTCGTGTCGCTTCCATCTGTTTTCCTTTCCAAATCAAAGTTAGCAACAGGCTCTTCACATTCTGCTCGGTGAAATCCGTGTTGGCTGACAAAGTCTAATTAACATTAACTGACATAAATTATATAAATGATGATTTTATATTTTTGGTCATCATTTATAATTTTACCGAAGACGATGATTGAACATAAAACTGTAAACATTCGAAAAATAAAGGACGTGGATTACTCAATAGAGTAATCAACAAATTATCTATCGAAATGCATCTTCCTGGTTATTAATACTGTGGCCCTGGAGCTAAATTAATGAAGCGATTAAAAAGGAGTGACCCAGGAATAAATCCACTAGATAAGGCATGTAAAGAACGTGACATTGAGTACTCTAATAAAAACAGTAATCGTAAAGTAGCTGACATAAAACTTGCTAATAAAGCCTGGCAATGGATTAAAGCTCAGGAGTCTAGTCTTGTTGAGAAAGCGTCAGCTCTAGCTGTTGCAAGTGCTATGAAATTAAAGGCAAAAACTGGAAAGGGGATAAAATGCAATAAATTAGTGACAGCATCGAAAAAATCATCGAAATCAGGTAAAAACTCACGCAAAGTAATACAGTCGACCTTAAAAGGTGCTCGTCAAGCTCTTAAGAACGGTAGTTGTAAGAAGAAAGTTCTCATTTCACGTGTAATACCCCTTCCATCTAAAATTGGCGTGTAATTACTTTCCTTATTCCATTGTTCGCAGGACTAAGTTCAACTGGTGCTTAAGCCGGAGATGTTGCTGGAATAGTTAAAGCAGTAAATAATGCTAAAGCTGCGCAGAAAGATTATCAAGAAGGCAAGCCTCATAATAAGACGATGGAAGAATTTGCTTTATGTAAAGATCTCTTATCTGAAGCCATATAAACGTGGACTGGGAATTATTTCTCAAACCGCATATCGGACACGGTCTAATTAAAAGAAAAAGAAAATATCAATTTAATTTTGCCAAATCCTCGACTAACAAACTATGGTCTTATAAAATATACAGATATATTACAAATTCTACATTTTCGAGATGTTTTCATAAGTAATAGCCTTCCTCGTAATGGACCATGTAATAACGAATTTGCTATGGCTAATCTCGCTGATTCGCAAAATAAAGGTACTCATTGGGTCAGCTATCGAAAGAGAGGATCTGACATCACCTATTATAACAGCTTTGGTAAGCTCAAACTTCCCATAGGTCTTATGAAATATTTCAATGTAGAAGAAGTGAAATACAACTATACAACATATCAGAATTTCGAATCCTTCATTTGCAGTCATCTTTGTCTTCGTTTCTTAACAGAAAGTCTATAAAAAGAATTTGTCAGATAAAATTTGATCATTTTCGCTCAATCAGTCATAGAAAATAGTTTCACTTTGGCTCTTTTAGGAAAATCTTGTCTGTGTTAGAAGCCCAATACTTTCCATCCATTGAATTACCAAAGCATAAAAATTATGTTTTAGGTTTAGTCTAGCTTTTAACCTTTAATTCAGTTCCAAATATTGGAAATACAAATCATCAAATTCATTTAAAAGAAGAATTATTACTATCCCCATTGGTAGTGAATTGGTGATATAAATCAATTTTTATCAAATACATTGAAATCTAAAAGAATTGAATTTTCCTTGAAAATAATAATACAATTAGAAGTGAAATTAAGTGCAGTGTCCCGTTAGATCAGAAAACTCAAAAATCAATCGGTCGAGTGTTGAAATTTACTAAGAGCGTTCTGATTTAACAGTGAAAATATTGAAAATCAACGCACTCAGCGTCGAGTGTTACATTACTCAGGAGCTTTCATTAACAATCAAAAGGTTCATACTATTCATGTATTCTTTCCGAGTGTTCCTCCAGAATATAAAATCATAGAAATTTCATGAAAGATTATATATCTACAACTTAGTGTTAAGTATATAGATAATATACAAGTTCGAACTGTCGATCAGCACGGCAATCTAGTTAAATTTCGAGAACAGGAAATCACTATTAAACTTCATATCAAATCTATATAATGGGGATTGTTCATAATTCTAGTAACCATATAAGTAATCCATCATGGTCATCGACAATCAGTCGATTGAAGAGTTTGAAACCGTTAACACTGAAGAACATTCAGTTCCTCCAAATTCTTATTCTAAAAGTTCGTAGACAAAAAATGACCTGTACAATTTGCTGCTGCTTTCTGAAAAATGGACAAAATACTAAAAATTCAATCAGGTTTCGTATACGATGAATCAATTGCTCATTCTGAAATTCACGCAGATCGACCATATACATCACTAAATTTTGATAATAATGATGAAATTCGCATTTCCATCCAACACCAAGATCTGCGTCTTATACCATCACGTAGTTCTATCCATATCTATGAAAAATTACAAAAAACTGATGGAACTGTACCATCCAAATCTAGATTTATCAACAATGATATTTGTCATCTTTTTGATGAGATTCGCTACGAAATTAATGGTGTTGATATAAACAAAGGTAAAAATGTCGGATTGAGTAGTGTCAGGAAAGGATGCGCTTCGTTCAATACCAACGAGACGCTTATGTTTGAAAATGCAAGTTGGGTGGGCAATGAAAAAGCAACGAGAACTTTGATAGATAGGCATGGAAACTTTGACGTTGCTATACCTCTAAGTATGATTTGAGCTTCGCAGAAGATTACAAAAACATTGTAATTAATATGAAGCATGAACTCATTCTGGTAAAATCCAGATCGGACCTAAATGCTATAATGCAGGAAGATACTACAGTAGGTAAATACTAAACATGAAGAATATAACATAAAAATAACAAAGATAGAATGACTAATACCTTATTTATTTGTTTTTGCTAAACAAAAAATCCAATTTTTAAACTACATTGGTAAAAATAATCCCATCTCAATGTGTTATTGCTCATAGGAACTATTTGAATATCCTATTCTACAAAGCGCTAATAAGCATGTGTAGACAGTGAAAACTTTCAATCAATTGGAGAAACCACGTTATGTGATTCTTGGCTTGCAGACACAGAAAAAATATGAAGCAACCGCAAACGCCAGTCGATTTGATAATTGCAATATTAGTAACGAGAGACTTTTTTGAATTCGCAATATTATTCAAATAATAATTTAAACCTTGACATATCTAATAATCAATACGCAATACTTTATGAGATGTATGCAAATTTCCACAAATATACTATACCAGGGATCCTCAATCACTGCTTCCAAAGAAACAGTTTCTCGAGAATGAGCATCTCAAAGTTATTGATTGCTTACGACAAAATGAATCTCTAGAGAGCGCTCCTGCAGACGTACGTTTAAAATTTGAGGCTAAAGAGAATTTTCTGTGTGCTAGAATGCCTATGTTCTAGAATACTTATAGCCTATCTACTTACGGTTTCTATGGGAAAAATTGTACTTTCGAGTTCAGGCGGTAGAAAAATGTGTTCAAGTGTCTCGACACGACGTTTTCGGAAGTATTATTTCCAGACGAAAGAACAAGTCTCGGGACGGATGCTATAGAGAGTTTTGTGTTGGGAAGGTAGAATAGTATGTCCAGGTATCCCGGAACGACTGTCACTGGAAGTGTGCGTCTTAGAATGATACAATACAAATGTCTTCATAGAAGTCCTCCCGGGATACCTGTAAATTGTTTCTCACCAACTATACACGAGACTCCCCGTATAAGTCCTTCCAAAACATCTGAATGACATATTCCAGTGTCCTAACATGAATCTCCCTATACAAATCGTCCTGTCATACCTGGACATCATCTTCTGCCGTCCGAATACAAAACTCTCCGTAGAAATCGTCCCGTCATACCTAGACATCGTCTTCTACCGTCCGAACACGAAATTCCCCGTAGAAGTCGTTCAAAATATCTGGAAATACGGCCTGAAATCATACGACCAGTTCATACCAGGCCAGCTGAGACGAATGATCGTATCCAATTTTAAGATTTGTATCCTCAAGAAGGTATAACGTTAGTCGGTATTACCTTTTCTGCTCGTCATGGTTGTCTGAAACTACTCTGACACCTTCTGGATATCTTTTGATTTATGTAAATTTTATTTTCTCTTACGTGGGAAAATCTCTCTCTCTCTCTCTCTCTCTCTCTCTTTCTTTCTCCGTCTTCTCTTATAAAATGGTTGTGTATACCAAATCATACTAAATATAATTTGTGACGTCAAATCATCTTTTTGTTTTCATACGTTATATTAACTTCAGAATTGACTAGTGGTTATGTGTTTTTTAAGTTGAACAAAAGAAATTATGGCAAAATAGGATTCTTTACCAAGAACCTCGAAACTATATATATAATACATAGATACTTCTGCATAAAAGGGCAATTTCCATCATGCGCTTAAAATATATGCCATTCACATACCAACATTTTGCTTGAATTTCGGTTTGCACCACTACTAAAATATTTACGGTATTTAGTTAGATATATATATATATATATATATATATATATATATATATATATATATATATATATATACATTTTAAATACGATTTCTACTGAGAAATATTGTATTGACGGGTGCGGGCATTTGAATACGAATCCCACGTTGCATCACGATGATTTCTATTGGGAGTTTTGTGTTCGGATGATAGAATACGATGTCCAGGTATCTCTGGACGATCTCTACGGTGAATATTGTATTAAGTTAATAGAAAACGGGACGACTTCTACGAAGAGATTTGTATTCTATCATTCGAACACGCACACTCCCAGTAAAAGTCATTCTGGGAAATCTGGACATAGTCTCGTGTAGAAATATCCCCAAGATAGCACTAGCTTTAAGATGAATTCTAATTAGTATTTCTAATGATTTCTAGACTAGAGATCATCTTACTGGTTAACATTTATATTTTCGTAAAATTGACTAATGTTTTAAAAAAAGCGTATATTTCATGTTTTTCTTACCTGAACCTAGTTTGCTTTCCTCTATTTTTCCTTATTCTTTCGAGAAAAATGTTCATGTAGGTTTTCTGTGCAAATAAGTGGAAAGCAACGTAATTGCGATTATTTTTATTGTATATTGGACCATTAGTTTTAACAAATCTCTTACCTATAAATTGTTATAGAACTTCGTGTTGTTGCATTCGGCTTTTCGTATTTTCTGTATTGAATTATTTTTATCAATTTTAAATTTTGTAAAAGCTTTTTTGATGTAATTTCTGTTAGCAGCATCAGTTTTATATGGTCAGCATATTTAATTATGAATATTCATAATTTATTGCACATCAGATGATGTCGTTAAAATTATGTGTAATTTAAGTAAACACAGTTCCTCTTCGTTTTAGAAAACTCATTCGAACACCGAATAAACCTCTTACTCAAATATGCAGAAGACTGCAAGAAAAAATAAAACAGTTTTGAAATTTGAACTTGCTGATATTTTTTTTATGTTATTTAACGTTGCTCTATTTATGTTTCCAAATACCGGTACTAATCAGCGACGGAGGTCTACGATGTATTTGTAAATAAAGCACATGTAAATTATTACAGTGGTGCCTGTCTCAATCGACCGAGACCGGGATTTGAACTCGGATCATCAAGTTACTAGTCCTTCGCTCTAGCGATCGATCCATCGTAGGCCTCCGATTGTATAAAATTAAATTTTTATTGTAGTAAAAAGATGTAATTTTCAAAATTAATTTCTTTAAAAAATTTCATATAAAAGATTCCACATCCTGTAAATTAATTATCAAATAACATTTATTAAAATTTTATATAGTAAGTTTTATTTAATTGCTATTTACATTGCAATATCATGTGATTTATTAAAGAATATAATTTAAATTGTACTATACACTGAAAAAAAGTGTAAACTCAAAGATTTTACTAAAAGTATCGTATTGTATTGTATCATACTTCATATCGTATCGTATCGTATCATATCGTATCATATCATACTTCATATTGTATCGTACCATATCATAGTTCATATCATATCACCATATCATACTTCATATCATACTTCATATCATATCATAACATATCATACTTAATATAATATATAATATAATATAATACTAATTTATAAAGCGTATTTTCGTTTGTACATGATAACCGAAAATACTACTGAACTGATCGTTCTGAAATTTGACATATAGATTGTACATGATCTTAGGAAGGAGATAGGCTATGTTTTTTTATTGAAAGTTGTTTTACTTTCATCAATCATGGTTTTAACAATCAGTTTTCTCGGCGGCCACTAGTTGGCGTCTCGAATCACGAATATCAACTCAAAGTAGTCCGCTTAAAGTATTAATGCCAGGCCAGCTCAACCGAATGTTCATATCCAACTTTAGGATTCGTATCCTAAAGAAGGTGTGGCATAAGTCGGCATTACCCTTTTTGTTTTTCAGGTTAATCTGACATTATTCTCAAACCTAATTTTTGTAAATTTTGTTTTTCTTCTCTCTCTCTCTCTCTCTCTCTCTCTCTCTCTCTTATAAAGTGATTCCGTATACCAAGTCATACTGAATATATTTTGTGACAAAAAATTATATTTTTATTTTTATACATTATATGAATTTCAGAATTGTGACAAGAGACTATTTTTTAGTTTGCACAAAATAAATGATAGCAAAATAGGGTTCTTTACAAACAACCTCGAAACTATGTATATTAATATATAAAATATATCGTTACTTCTGCATAAAAAGGCATTAGCCACCATCGACTTAAAAAATATGCTATTCGCATGCCAACATTTTCCTTGAATTTCAGTTGGCATCAATACGAAAATATTCACGGTATTTAATTGAAAAAACAGAAATATATGAAATATATTTATATATAAATATAAATATATTTATATATATATATATATATATATAATATATATATATATACGAAATATATATATATATATATATATATATATATATTTCGTATTCCGTAATATTAATCGAAAAACCGAGCGTGTGCGCGTGTACGTGCGAACAAAGTACTTTATGTGCCGAAGAGTACGCGCAGAGCGCAGCGAGTGAGCTGAACAAGAACGGCAGCAAAAGATGCCTTCTTCGCGCTTCAGCTGTCAGACAGAGCAGTTGAGTTTTTATTATATAGTATCGTATCCACTCTCCTAAGCCTTCAGCCCCGATCCGAGTGAGGCCGTGCGGCAGCTATACTTACGTCCAGAGCATACAGAACTCTATCTGCTACATCCATCGCCGAGCACCCCGCAAGGGCCACCACTTGTTCACCAGCGAACAGTGAGCGAAGGAGAGAGCGAGAGGACGTCGCGCAAGCCGCGCGATCCGGCAGCCAGAGAGAGAGAGAGAGAGAGAGAGAGAATAGCGAAAGGAAGCCACCGACAGCATCTGCGTCAGCTCAGGGCAAGTAGTGCTTATATTTTAATAATTAGATGTTCACGCGCGCCGCCGTCGGTGTCGTAGACTAGCGCGCTCATGATCGGTGCAGCCGCCTAACCTCCTCGCGTTCCTTTTTCTGCATCCCCAGCGTGCGCGGTTATAACTCTGTACCTCGCGGATAACGATGTCGCGGAATCCGCTCGCGGTAAGTCACCGTGCGTAATAATATAAAAAGTTTTTTTTCCACTGCCTCTCGCGTAGAATTTACATCAGCATCTATTTTTGCCGCTATTGAAAAGCACAAAGAAAAAGGAAAATTTCTCAGCACATTAGCTTATAAATGAAGGATTTTATACGTGAAGAATTATACGTACTCAGACACATTCATTGACTATAAATACGAGAGGACAAAGTACTTTCCTATTTTTTGCACAGTAACACAGTAAGTAGAAATTTAATATTCTAAATGACCATTTCAAAGAATTCAGTTTACTTGTAATAAGCTTTAAGAAGTACGTTAAATTTCTATGACCCTTTCTATTTACTTTGTGTGCAGCATGGAACGTGCCTCCTGATCATCAAAGTAACAAATAACTAATGTAAACATGAGCAAGCATGCATTATAATAAATTCAGATATTAATACTATTTACATTACTAGTATCTTTTTCATATTTTCATATTTCAATATTTTCATAGATATATTTCTAATATAATATACGTCTTATCATCATTACCTATCCACATTATACAAATTGAATTTATTTAATTATTGAATGTCACTGCTATTATTGTTAATTGAATATATAACTTAAAATCAAGGAAATTTAAGCCCTCGTTTAGTGTCCCTGTCGTTTATGTCTCTCATGTCCATTTAAAATATTTTAAATAAGTATTATTTATTTTCTCTGAGTACACACCCTTATCTCCATGTCCCCTGATACATGACAGTCTTAAGAAAATTATAAAGTCCCTTTAATGTATCTTTATAAAGTCCTTTTAAGAAGGAAGGAGAGATTGTCAAGACAAAAACGCTTCAGATATACATTCTATCTGTGGAGAATAGTATTGAGAAGAATAAACATTTTTTGTTCTTCTCATATTAAATATGGTGCACACAATGATCTGTCAAGGTACATCAGTAGGGAGAGCGTCCTAACCTATACATACTAGGTATAGAATTTTTTGAAAATATCAAAACTGTAGGAAGGGAGTGACATTTTCCAAATTGGAAAAGCTTATTGAGTTCGTAATCATTACCATAATGCTGGAAATTCGTATCAGGAAGATACACTAAAAATTAACAATTTTTAGTAACAAACAATTGTATGCCAAAATCACTGGTCGATGAAGCATACTCAACTTACATACTTATTTACAAGATATTTTGGCACGTTGACATTGTTCATATGCATCGAACAACAGGAGAGGATATAAAATATACAACATTTTGCAAATCCATAGATAATTAATAATAATAATAATAATAATAACAAGAGATACCATCCAAGTATATAGACGTATCATGGAAAAGAGAGAGAGAAAAAAAATTAACATGCATTAATACTGAAGATTTACAAGACTATTAAATGCATAAGTCATAAATAAATAATTACCGAATAATAATTAATAATCAAAATTATTTATAATAATCAAAATTTTTTTTTAAAATCTGGAATGTTTCTTTTAGAATGTGATATAAATAACACAATATAGAAACGAATCAATAGAAGTGAAACGAAGAAAACATTTAATTGAAATAAATCAATGCACAAACATAATATTACCAACCAAGATATTATAATGTTAAAAATAAATGGATCATATAGGAAAATATGATGTTAAAAGAAAACCAACATCTGAAGACCTGGAATAATTGAATGTTTAATACGATCCAATTACTTACTTATCAATTTTAGCATTTTGTCGAGATTATTGGCAGGCACTGACATAATAAATTAAATAACAATAAATAAACTATAATTAATTATACATAATTATAATAAATAAATATATCCAAAAGGAAATACATAAAAATAATCAACGCCAAATAACCATAAAGGAGCAACAACAAATCGTTGAACTGAAGATGTGTATATTATAGTAACTACGTGTAAATAATAGATTCAGGATATAATAAATGAACAATAAAATTTTAAATAAACAATAAATAAATAAATAATTAGGAAATGTTACACAAGACTAGTAAAAAGCACAATACATTTTAATTTCACGGTACTTTTTAATAATCCTATTAAATAATAATTTCATTTCTTCTTACATTAATCATAAACGGAGATAAGTTTCGAATAAAAGTTTCAAAAATTTTATTTGTATAACAACGAACATTGAATGTTTATAATATATTAAACTAATTATCGAATTCTTTTTTTTCGAAATATCCAAACCAATTTTTTTATTTAATTACAAATGATGTTTATAATTCTCATCGTTCGACAGAATTTCAAAATTTTTTTTTAACAATAACTATTAACCTCATACTTATGAATACAACACAACCACTAATTAATACCGCTGCAGTAAAATAAAGCAAATAAATCAGCTTTATTCAAATCAGCTATTTCTACTAATTAATAATAAGTTATAACCACTTCGGAAATTCGAAATAAACTGACTTAACTACTTTAACTATAGCAAATAATAAAAGTATAAATAATATAAATTGACGAAAATGGACCGACCGCAAACATCAAAAGCAATGATTAATGACGAGGAAAACAGGCTAAATAGGTTTTTTGAAACAATTCAAGAAGATGAATTGATCCACGAAATAGAACAAAGACATTAGACAAAGCAATTAGACGAGAATCCAACAATAATGTGAGATAGGCTGATCCGTTTCTGAATACGGCGCCTTTTTGGACTAGAATTTACGGCCTGGAATGTCGAAAAGGATAATATTCCTGAAATTGACCACCCTGTTCTCACTGAGAATTCGGAGGCACTTAGCTCGACGGGACTTGAGTAAAATCGCGAGAAACTTGAAGCTGCAGCAGAAAATAAACAACACTAAGAGCAAAGGCCAAAGGCTGTATAACAGAACAACACCGTACTAACAATAGGGCGCCTACATGACCTACATCTCCGAATAATATCCCCATTCCTGCATACCCCATGGGACCATGGCCATCACCACCAGCACACAGCACGGATATAGTATCAAACAATGATATTCCCTCAATAGCTGCAGCCCCGTGGCAATATCCACCAGGTGCATGGCCATACCTGGATCCGGCGTTTTCTCAGCACTATTTCGCTACGCCGTATCCAGGAGGGATAAATGCAACACAAGTGGCTGATGATAACCTACATTATCACAGAACCACCACAAATGATCGATCATACACCCGATCAACAGAAAACACCTTCTTAAAAGAAACTAGAGCAGGTCAGCTGCTTAGACAGTGGAAAGTTCAGTTTTTAGGAGCTCAACGTAAAGAAGTCGAGAAATTTATCGACAGACTTTAGGAGACAGTCGAAAGTCTAGATATGCCAGAAACAGAGATACTAAAATTAGTACAAGGATCACTCTATGGATCATCAAGGATATGGGCAAGGCCCATCCATAAAAAATGGAGAAATCTAGAAGATTTTAAAATAGCTCTCCTCGGACAATTTCGACAAATAGACTATGCGTTGCGACTTAAAGAAGAGTTAAGGGGTAGGACAAAAGGGTCGAAAGAACCCATTGGCTCCTACCTTCGAGATATGAGAGTGCTAATCGACAAAATGTCACCAGCACTTCCGACCGAGTCACAACTCCATAGGATTTATAGGAATCTTCATCCCGAATACATCGACAAAATCAGTCGCAGTGACTTGAACTCGATTGATGAAGCACAATTAATTGGGCAACAACTCGAATATAAAAAGGAGTTGAAAAATCGATACAAAGAACCTCCACCCGTCCAAAATCTGTATGGCTAGCACAGCAGTGTATTCACTATCTAAAAGAGCCAGCAGACGCTCTAGACTAGGAGCGCTCGATACTGACGAGAGTAAAATCTCGAGAAAACAAGTGACAATAATAGAACCGTCTACAACAGTAACGAACAAAACGGGCGAAGAAACAGACAGTCGTGACTAATGGAAAGAACCACGGCGGAACTACAGCCCGACACCATCATACTTACGAGATGCGTCGCCACAGAGAAGCGAACGAAACATGAGTCGGCACCGAAGCCTTACACCAACATCACCTACCAGGGTCCATTCCCCTACACCCATCTGTAATAATCGATATTCGTCGAAAAGGCAACCAAGACACCCTTCCCCCGACGTTATCTATCGGAGCCCCTCTCGAAACCGAACACCGCCCAGACGCCACCACGATCGAGACCGGTACTGAAAAGAGAACCTGCTTATATAATTCAAAGTACGAAAAAAAATGAATTAGTTTTAATAACGAAACTAAAAATAAAAAATTTATATACTATAACTAACCGACGCCCTAATAATTGTGTGATTGCAAATGCTAGGAATATATTATTACTTAAAAACTTATTTCATTTAATTCATAAACAGGCAAATTTAAATGTTTCAGGTATATTTCTAAAAAAAGTAAAAAGTATTTTTAAGTACCCGATGCAGCCTTTTGCTTTACATATATGAGAAGGTGAGAAAACTAATAAAAAAACCATAATACCTGTTAAATTCATAAAAAATAAATTGTTAGTTTTATCTCTTAATATTTTCAAGAATAAATCTTGTAAACATTTTGTTTTACCGTTTTTACATTAGAAATTTTCTAGTATATTATACGTATGGTTGTCCAACATTTTTAAATGCGCGTGCTCTTATGATCCAAGCCAAAGGCAAGACCTGATAGATCGTTTGCCCACATACAAAGTGATATTTTCAAAAGAGGGACGCAGCTTCAATAGTCGGCTTTACATGGTTTCTGTCTTCCGTCACTTTATTAAAATATATACATATTTTATTTAATATTAAACGTATATTATATTTATATAAACAATCAATGTGTAGAATAAAACAATAAAAAGTTTTATCGAACAAAGAACAGGTGCTCATTTTTTCTCATGATTTTAATTTGAAAATTGAAACATTAATAATTATAACAGAAAACACAATAAACTTTGTGGCAGTGTCAGTGTCAACCATGCTTGGTCATTTCTCAGTTTAATTCTCAGTGAGCCTTCATAAAACAGCCCATGTTTGATTCGAATTTTCTTTTGTTTTTTCCTTTTTGTTGAAATATAATTATATATACACGCTTATTTTTATAACGTATTTAAATGCTATGAAGTTTGGAGAGCAATTTGTTACCCTGACGTTCTATTAAATTTAATAGAATTATAATAAGTAAGCAAAATTAAAATTATTTATTCTTGAATATTATAAAGAATATTATTAATGTAATATACAAAGTCTGATAAAGTGATAGTATTATTTCATAACCTAAAATATTAATTCTAAATAAAATTTTTATAGTAAAGTTTAATATGGATATGAGTATAATAAAAAATACATCTAGATATCTTATTTGCGAGTTAAGTGACTATTGTAATAAAGATGGAAAAATGAAGATAGACATTATACCTGTAAGTTGGATTCAATATAATAACATAAAAAAGGTTTGAAAAATCAAATATCCAAATCCACCGTATACGGAAAAATATTTTCAGCAATTCCATGTAAGAGTGCAATCCTATGTGCCGCCATTGACAGATTGGTCTGCATGGGTAGTAACAATTAAGGGAGGTGCACGTAAGAAATTCGTTTATCTTATATATGTTGTTACTATTCTAAAAGTTAATTTTTTATTTATAAATTGCTTTTACTAAATACATACATATAAAAAAACAGAAGATAGAATTTTTAAAACCAAAAATGCTGCATTATATGCATTTACTAGAGATGTAGATAACAATGATGAACAAAAACCTAATAACATCGATAGTATTTTTCGCGAAGAAACTCTAGAAGCTATACTATCAATTGGAAGAAGCTAGTGATTCTAACACGAATTCTTTTTCTGATTCATCTGAAAATGGCAAGCAATCTAAGAAAAGCAGAAAAAGTATATATATATATATATATATATATATATATATATATATATATATTACAACTGTTTATCTGTCTATTGGTGATGAATGAACTGATAAAGATTTTAGATCACTTGAAAGAAACAGTCATTATACAGGTATGTATCTCCTTTGGTTGCTTTGGAACCTCAGATTGATTTTATTAATCACCTTGCTCTCGATTCGACGCATTGCTTATATTTCGGAGTGAAGTGAAGAATGATAGAATTTTAGATTTTAGGAAGCAATCTAAATGTAAGATTAAGTCATTTGCAAAAAGCAGAATTGAATCGAAGAACCAAAATTCTAAAAGAAGACATTCCTAAAGAATTCCAACGAAAAATGCGAGAATTTAGTGATTGGAATAAATACAAGGCTGTGGAACTAAAATTTTTTTTGTCATACTGTGGGTCAGTAGTCTTAAAAAAGATTTTGTAAATTGATGTTTACGAACACTTTCTATTACTTCACACAGAATGCAGGATATTGACAAGTAAAACTGCAGTAAACTACGTTGACGTGGCAAAAAATTATTTTAAAAAATTTGTTTGTAAATCAATCTATTTATATATAGTCAAAATTTTGTATCTCTTAATGTACATAATTTAAATCATATAGCAGATGATGTAAAATATATGCAGTGTAATTTAAATGACATATCTACCTTTCCATTTAAAAATGCATTAGGAAAAATGAAAAATATGTTAGTATATTTATAATTATATCACCACGTAGGAAACTTGCACAATATTGCCATAGAATACAGGAGCAGCGAGAATTTCTTGACAATCAAGCACAATTGTCTGAAACGCCCATTATTTTAAAGGAAAATATTAGTGGAATCATTAAAAAAATATATTTTAAAGAACAATATTTTTCTAACGAACATCCAGATAATACTGCTTTGCTGAATGATGAAAAAATAGTAAAGTCATGTAAAATTTTTAAAGTAAACGAACAAGTAAACATTGAAATTCAGATTTATAAAATATTAAAACCACTATATACTCCATGTGATTTAACAGTGTTAAATTGTTTTGAAATATTTCATAAACCAGGTGATAAAAAACTTGTTCTATTAATAATATAAAAAAAAAACTTGTGAAAATTTCAATTAGCTATGCAGAGCAAAAGAAAAAAAGATTCTTTGTTTTCCCACTATTGCATTAATTTAATATATTTGCTAAAACATTACAATAAATATTAAAGAAGTTTCTTCACATTGCAACATAAATTTATTAAACAGAATTTGAACTTTCTAAACAGAAATGATAAAATAATCAGCACGTTTCAACTCAAAGGAGACAGTATCTTGTACCTGAAAAAGAAAAATTTCATTTCAAGCAAATGTTCATTGAAAGAAAATAATTAACTGTATATAAAGAAAATAGAAGAAGAAAATAATATGATTAATAGATAGGAAATGGGGAGATAAAAATAAATAAAACTAGTGATTCTAAATACTTACTCTATAATACATTTTACGTTGAGCTCAGTCAATAACACACCCCATTAATATGACAATCAGCAAAATATAGTCCAGGTGATATATGATAAAAACATAAGATATCTTTGAGGAAAATTTATAGAACTGAAACAAAATATAAATGTTACAATACTTGTAGAATATGCGAAGCATAATGCGAATTTATTAATGCTATTGTGATAAATATTTCTTTTATTTGTGATATTTATCAGCACAAACGAATGACTTTGTATATCTATATAAACCAGAGATGAATAGAGATTGCTAGAGCCCATGTAAATTAAAGTTTCCAAAAATAGCGCTGTTGCTTGCTGCGGCAGAACCCCGAACAAGGTCTGTTTAGGATCGATAATGTAGAATCGAAGGATTCTGTAAGACAATGTCCGAAAAGAAACCCAGATAGCAGCGTATGCCAGGCATGATCATGCACGACATCTGATGCGTATTCATTTGTAATCTGCGTGTATATTGCGAGATTTCGTTTGCTGCGCAAGATTATCAGAAATATTAATGCACGTCTTTGCTTAAAATCTGGACCAAAAGAATAAACTTATTGTCAGCTATATGCACGAGCAAATTGTTTATATATATATATATATATATATATATATATATATATATATATATTAAATCCTTGCGAATATTCAGCTGTTGGGACGCTGCTATATCAATATATAGTATACGTGCGCCATGTGAATGTGTCAGTATTTCAAGTTTGTTTTGAAAGAACTTCAGAAATTCTATGAAAAATACATATTATGTGACATTAAAATATTATCGTTGAAATATAATCTAATGTTAAAAAAGGTATGCATTTGAAATTCTTCCATTTTTAAAATGTTTTATATAATATTGCATTTCTATTCTATTTAGATTCTATTTAGATTCCATTAGATATATGGACTTATTCTCTATTAGAGATATATATCTATAATAGATGGACTATTACAAGTAATTTAAAATGCACGTTTTGAAGATTATGTAAGAAATAATTAATTGATTCATATAGAATATATCTTATTATTGTTGATGATTAGGACAAACCAGATTAATGAGTTTTTAGGACTAAATTATATAAATATAACGATTTATATCGTAGATTTTATTATGTTCACCCATATGTAACTATTATATTTTAGTTTATTTGTGTAACTTAGTATAATTAATTACATATAATTGCATTAGTTTAATTTTATGTGTAAAATAAAAGTATTTTGAAAATTAAACTTTTAATTTTTTTAATAGATGAAAATAGGATCTATGATAATGTTTCGAATAATAATTATTTATTTATTATTAATGTTTTTACGACCTATATGAACACGAATAGATATTTAATCTATAACATATTCTTGCATACAATTTTTATATTTTCCCGCCTCGGTACTGCGCGTGTAAGTCAGCGTTTTTACCGTTGCATTTTAAACGTTCCACGAACTTTTTGAAATCTAAATTCAATTTTGATTGTACTCATAAGTAGTATATGTACAACTTTTTTCCTATAGTAAATATAATTTATTGTTTAAAAAAAAGAAAAAGAAAAACTTAAATTTATATTGAGAATTACGTTAGAAACACGTTAACAGCTTTATTAGCTTTTTCTTCATCTACCGTGTTTAGCTCCGTGGATTTTAATATTTCTGATATCTCAGAAATGTCTGAATGAATCTGATCGTTCATCTCATTCCACTCAACAGCGCTCTTTCCAAAAAGTCGTCGTAGCTCAAATTGGACTAATCTTGCGTTTTGATGTTGTATTGTCTTGCTTCTTGAGTAAGTTATTTTGGCGTCATTACTGTGAAAAGGCTATTTAACCTTTTTTCTTCGTCGATCAGTGCTTGACTTGTTGACGGCTTTGCTTCCATTTTACTCAAGTATATATGACACTGATTAAAAGAAATTCTTATAATTATATATATTTAGTCTCTATATAATTTACTATACAATTATAGATTAAAATTGTGTTTTTATAACCTATTGTTATATCTGCTTATATACACGTCTATTATATTTATAATTGTTGATTTATAGGTTCGATAAAAAAAATCTATCTATACTTAGACCTATGTTCCCTTATAATTATCAGTCCTCTTCTCTTTTAAAAAAATTTTTTCCTTTTATAATACGCAATGGGAATTGCAGCAGCCTATAACCTGCAAAGGAAGTGAATAATTAATAAAAAGGTAGAAGCAAAATTAGCGAGAAAAGCAGAACATGCACACTAAAAAATAAAGAAATATACATATATAAAGAGACATAAAGAAAAGTATATGCAGAGAAGGAAAGAAAGATAAAAGGAGAGAAAGAAAATTAGAATATGCATGCCGAGAAATGAAGAAATATACATATATAAAGACATATAAAGTAAAGCATATGCAGAGAAGGAAAGGAAGATAGATTGAGAGAAATATAAGTAAAATATGCATGCCAAGAAATAAAGAAATATACATATATAAAGAAAGATAAAGAAAAGTATATGTAGAGAAGGAAAGGAAGACAGAAGGAGAGACATAAAGGTAAAATATGCATGCCGAGAAATAAAGAAACAGACATATAGAAAGGGATATAAAGAAAAGCATATGCAGAGAAGGAGAAGAAGATATAAGGAGAGAAATAAAAGTAAAATATTTTGAGACAAAAGAGAGATATATAGAAGTAAACAAGGAGTGAGAGAGAGAGAGATAACATAACCTCGAAAACGAGAAGTGATGTTGTAAAATTCGGGAAGCAGACATTAGAAGAAATATTAGGCTAAATGAACTAATGAACAATGCATACGTGGCAGAGATCCAGAAGCCATGCGGACCATCGAAAGTGGAAAATGCAAGACCGAAAACATGTGGCCGCACTAGGTTATATGCTGCATACCGGACACCGCACAGGCTGCTGTCACAACAAACAAGAAAGCAGCACGCTGAGTAAAAATGCCGCGACGCGCCGATACATACCACGCTCAGCAACATCAGCTCAAAAATGGAGGAAGGGAGCTTGGAGACGCTGAAAAAACACAGGTGAATTAGTAAGAGCCGGAGAGATACGGCGTGCGCCGTCCACACAGCAGATGGTCGCACTGGAAGTAGCAGCCAGCAAGAAGACGGAAGCTGTCGCGGAGAAGGAGCGGTCGACAGCGCCACACCGAACTACCGACGGGGATATATATATAGATATAGTCTCCGGGTTAATTCAAACTTGGCGCGCGGCGCAAGTCATGAAACGAAAGGTTGCCGACGGACAATGTTGGTCATAAGAGTAAGAATGATACAGAAGGGCCCAGGATTGGCGCAAATCGGAGAAGAAGGACGATAATTGGCGCAAATTGGAGAAGAAGGCTGATGATTGGAGCATAGCGAAAAGAAGAGCCGTGATTGGAGAATCGAGGATGAAGACGAAGAGGACTTGAGAAGATTTTTGAAGCCGGTAGAAGAGACACGTGTCGCGGCCATTTCAGCAAAAATTCTAACTTTCTTTTCGGCGTAAGTTCAGAGACGGAAGGGAAGTTGCGCGAAGGTAGAAGTAGGGACGTGATAAAATAATGATCGGTAAGTGGAAGGATGAGGACTCAGTAGTGGGAAGTGTAGTGAACTTTACGAACTCTGGTTTTTGTTGAACTCTGAATCCATCTCTCTCTCTCTCTCTCTCTCTCTGTCTCTCTCTCTGTCTCTCTCTCTGTCTCTCTCTCTCCTCTCTCTCTCTCTCTCTCTCTCTCTCTCTCTCTCTCTCTCTCTCTCTGTCTCTCTCTCTCTCTCTCTCTCTCTCTCTCTCTCTCTCTCTCTCTCTCTCTGTCTCTCTCGAGGGAGTCACCGGGGAAGAGTTTGCAGAAAGCAGCAGCGAGCGCACGAGGGGACGCCCTCGTATGCATAGCGGTAGCGAGTGAGTGGGCCTCCGTGCTCTTTAATGTAAATAAATGTATTTATTATAAGTGGTGAGAAGGAGGAAATTTAGGTAGCGGCGGCCGCGAAACGGGGAAGGGAGGGTCGCTCCTCGAGCGCGAATGCGAGATGGCGCGGAAGATGGCGGACGCCACGATATATGTGTAATATAGAAACGTCGTAAATGGCTGTTTAGAATAAACGAATGCGGTGGAGACATTGGTTCTTCTCTCTTTGTGCAGAAAACCAACTAGATACAACCGTGGATAAAATACAGGCCATATTATATCAAGATTCAAATAAAATGACTATACCTATATACATGTGATAATTTATATACCTATATTCATATAATCAAAATAATAGTCTATATACATAAATATAATCATATATATACACATATACCTATAAGCATATATATACCTATATACATATAATCGGATATATATATATATACATGTCGTAATATATATACATATATATACGTGGAATGAAAAAATGCAAAATCGCGAAACAACCAAACAATCTGGACATCATCAGCCCCAGTTCCCGCCCTGGAAGTAAGTAGCTAGTAGGAAGTAAGTGACGAGCGGGATTGTGCTCCTCGTTACAAATAGTTAGCTTGTTATATTAAAGACAAAAAAATGTTTAAATTGCTAGCTTATTCTATTAAAATGCTGTACTGTTAATCTTTACTCCTTTGTTTATCAAACTTACTTTATTTTATTTATTTCTCTATTTCTGTTTTTGAACCAAATCCTAAAATGATCGTTGTATCAGGCAAGTATTTATTTTCTCTTTCTCTATCTCTATTTTTTTGTGATTATTATTATTATTTTACTTGATAGTATTTATTAATTATTGATGCTATTATATTTATTATGTAGCTATTATTGTGGTGGGGAATTGTAAAAGTTATTAATTTTTCTTATTACTGATGAAAGAAAATGATTATTTTTAGTGTGCTGAAGCGATAGAAAGAGAAAAAAATACTAGAAAAATTTTCCAAAAAAACGTTGAAGTTGAATAATTTAATTCAGTATCCTTTTTGTGTTTCTACAAAACCAAAAAAAATTTCAAAAAAAAATTTTTTTTTGATTATTTATGCCAAAAAAATTATTTATTATTTATTAATTTTTTGTTATTAAATAAATGAGTTTTATATCCTCATTGGCCTTTTGATTGGTTATTTTAAATGTGAATTCGATTGTCGACTTCTTTTTCCAAGTGGCATGTTATTTATTTATTTATTTATTTATTTATTATTATTAATTATTTAGGTTGTTTGTCTTTTCTCTAGTTCATATTGCTTATTTTCATTCAGCTCTATATATATGCAGACTTACCACATGAGTCCTATACTTTCCAATATTATTTATCTAAATAACTATTGCTTTATTTGCAGACAGAAATTTTATAAATAACTTACCGTCTATTTTTATTGTAGTCGATTAAGTTTTTCACCAAAAAGAAATTCAATATCCTAATTGTGATTGTCAAATATTTGTTTATCCACTTATTTATTTGTTTATTATCCTTATTTATTATGAATTTATTAATATTATAATTGTCTCGTGTCCTCACTAAATTTTGATTACCACATTTATTTTAAAAAAAAACCTTACCTCATAGTAGAAACGCATTTTTACATATACATTCTTTTTATGACAGTTATACTAATCGCATACTGTGCAACTGTTAATTGTTGTACCTTATATGAGACAGAGATAGCGTGTGGTACAAAATACTCTTAAAGTATTTTTGCAAAAATTTATAATTATTTATAAATACTTCCCAATTTCATAGCCACTATTTCTGTGGTCGACACGAGTCTAATACACTTTGTTGGGCCAGAAAATTCCTATTTCTTACCACACTTTTGATATTTTGAAATTCTCACCTATATGTGCTACACTTGACATATAGGTTATACGTGCACTGCATGTTTGGTATAGCAGACAGGTATTAACTTTTTGTAAGTGTTAAAATCACTAGCACTTTCACTGAATTTTATTGAACATAATGAGATGCTACACTGGAAAAAAAGCATGTGCTCGCTGGGACTTTCGCTGATTATCTGTGACTTGCACAGGGGTAAATCACACAACGTACATACAGACAAACACTTATATGACCTCTATTAAATGTAAAAAAACAATTAAATACACGTCTACCAATTCAACTGTGGTGTATGAATGATCCTCTTGCTCCTCAGCTTACTAGCTAATGAACGAAAACAAATTACCTTAGAAAACTCTTTTGTTAAGTACTATCTATATGGCTCGTCGAGGGCGTATTTTAACTATCAGATTTTTTTTAGTCACAATTGCTTTTTTTCACTAAATCTTTCTAAAGTTTATTCCCACCATAGGTGTAGTTGTTCTGAGCCACATGTATCTTGCAGAATCAAGAAATTTGAAATTTTCCTGAAATTTCTCAGCCTGCCAAAATCTGCATATACTGGCATGCATACAGCGTGGCAGCTGTCAGCTGTTGCTGCTCAATCATATAGGCTTGTAATGCTAGTATGATTTTCTTAGCCTGATTGTGTAGATTTCACAGGGATATTTGCCACTAGCTTCTTCAATCTAGTGAGCTGGACGACAGGAAGAAGGGCAGTCGTACACCGTTCAAGATATTTTTTTTTAGATTACTTATAAAAACATGTACATATAAGATGGTATTTATATAAAATATGTATTGCAAATATATATATATATATATATATATATATATATATATATATGAATAAAATGGAATAAATATTTATCTCAATAATAGATTTATAAATATGACAGCAGGCATATACAATATAAGTAAACAACATTTGTACATAGTATCATGTAAATGGCTTGAAAATATATTACTCGAACAAATATTAATGTATGACGAGACTTATTTTACGGGGACACGGCTCATTCGAAATTGCCGAATATTTACATTTAGACATTGAAGAGGAGAAAGTGGATTTTAACACGATGGGCGAGGGGGGATATTCATATAATCCTAACGAAGCTAATGGCGCTCTTACCGGCCTCATCTGCTACACGCAACGGCGCTACTGCGCATATTCGTGCGCCGCTCTCCAACATGGCCGTATCTGTCTTCCACGTGGCACATTAAATGGCAATTTTTAGGTTCGCGTTGATTTTCCGACCGAAACTCTTTTTTTCACTGCCGCGCTCGACTCGGGCTCACTGGAATGATTTTTATTATTTTGTCCAGTTTTGGGCGCCATTTCATAACCCGTCTTTTGCGGGTCACTTACCTCAGATATCTCTGGTGGCGTCGGCATCGCTGGAGCTAGAAAACACGGAACGGGGAACGGGAATGACTAAGTCAATCTCTTTCAGGTCATGTAACAACGTATTTCTTGCCGATCATATATTAACAATGCTCCTTAGCCTAATCGCGACACATCGCTTATGATTTCGCGCGCTCGCGAATTACGCATACAATCTTCCGCGCGACGGCGACGAACATCACGGAGCGCGTTCCGCCGACATAGATGGATACGGCAGAACGGGGAAAGGGGGGGACACGACGCCTTAAGGTTACCTACAGGACGCTCGCGCGCGCGGCCGTGCAACGATAGCGCGCGCTCATACCGGGATGCGCACTTTACAAGTAAATTAATAAGAGATTACTTGCCGAATAGTCCTCGGCACCGCTGCTTCCTCGAGATGCTGTGTCTTCCCCTCGGTTCGCGATTGTCCTCGGGCTCCCTCTCTCTATCGTTCTCTCTCTCTCTCTCTCTCTCTCTCTCTCTCTCTCTGTGGGAATGGCTTCCCTCCTTTCTTCCTTCATACTCTCGCTGAGCATTCGGGCCCAGGGGCGATACTTGCTCGGGACGACCGTAAGGACGGTCGTGGATCAGGCGTGGCTGTTGGAAACTCCGCCGATGTAGGCACAGCTGGTGCGTCGTGATGGTTAGGTTGCGGGTGGCAACAGGATCGAGAGAGAGTAGTATAGTTTTGGTGTTATCTCTTCTCTAGGCGCCAGTCTCCCTCAACAGCTCAGAGAAGAAGGCCGATCTTCTCTCTACTTACTCCTTCGTGGGCGAACGTCGCGCACTCTCGCGGCTCGCGCTTCCGCATTTTCGCCTTCACACGCGAATGCTCGGTTTCGCAACCGCGGACCGGCCGTTTAGTCGGTCACAATATATATATATATATATATATATATATATATATATATGGATATATATATAATACATACATACATACATACATACATACATACATACATACATACATACATACATACATACATACATACATACATACACACACACACACATACACATATATATATACCCCGGCCTCTCCTGTTCTTTGGGACGCACACCAGATGGATTTCGAGGTACAAATATAAATTTTAAAATTATAGTAGAGGCCTACGATGGCTCGATCGTTAGAGGGAAGGACTACTAACTCGGTGATCCGAGTTCAAATCCCGGTCTCGGCCGATTGATACAGGCACCGCTGTAATTATTTACATGTGCTTTGTTTACAAACACATCGTAGACCTCCGTCGCTGATTAGCACCGATAATTGGAAGCACAAATAAAGCGACGTTAAATAACATAAAAAAAAAAAAAAAAAAAAAAAAAATTATAGTAGAAATCTAACAATTTTTAATAGGCTGGAAAATAGTTACTAGGTAGTAAAAATAGAATCAATAATTGTGGCTAGAAACAAGATTTAAAAACTAGTTAATAACTAGGTACAAACTAGGTCGTTTTGAACCTTGTTTCTGGTTAGTAAATGAGCAGTTTATTTAATAATTAATATTTATATAATATTATAATATTATGTTGTTGATTTAATAAAAGAAAAATCATAAGATACGGAAACTAAAAAACTTTGTATTTTTAAAAAATTACAAAGTAATAATAAAGTCTGTTTTTCGTTCAATTTTGTCATTTTAAAAATTATACGTACTAAATTAGTTTTGGAAATATTTTCCTTTTATTATTTAACATCTAAAATTTCGCATGAAGCAATTAATTAAAAGATTCTATTCTGTGATGTCTTATACCGGCATCAATTATTGAGAGACTAGTACACGAGTGAAATTTATTACACTGACTATTCGTAAATATTTAATATAAATTAGTGATAACCGCGGCTGGACCATTTCTGCAGAGCTTGCAGTGGTGCAGCCATCATGGCCTTCACAATGGAGCCATCTCTTAGTACGTCCAATAAAAATCTATCACCGACTAATATAATAGCAACCTACTCCAATGTTATTAAAAGTAGCGCGCTTCCAAAAAGAGACCAAGCAATAATAATTGATGCTATGGAGGGATTAACTATCGACGATTATTTAGACGTAAGCAAACAGATTACAATCATCAATAATATAAGAAATATCTTGAAAATTTTAGGTAACAGAGTATGTATTTATTTAATAAATAATGAGGAAGCGGCTATGGCTAAAAACAAAATAATCAAAATAAAAAATTATACTTTAATAGACTTTAATCATTATTATAATTAATTAATTATAAATGTTTATCAAGTTCATTTCGAAAATTTTGAACTAACTTATAAATACGTTGGTTCTATATACCTTGTACATCTCAATACATATACAACGCATTGACAATAGCTTACATATTCGCATAAAATATATGTTATACTTATGTGAATTCATAATCGGACTTATATACTAACCAAGATAATGTTTTACCACTTGCGGGAATGACAGATCATTAGAAATGCCGTATGAACACTCTCCATAAATTCAAGTTACGAATTATATTTATGAACTCAGCATGATATTTAATTTAAAAAATTAATTTTATTTTATAAAATTTGAACATTTCAAATGATATTATTTATTTTATAAATAAATAGGATAGAATTACTAACCAACAACCAATAATTGAAGCCGGTATAAGACATCAAAGAATAGAATTTTTTAATTAATTGCTTCATGCGAAATTTTAGATATTAAATAATAAAACGAAAATATTTCCAAAACTAATTTATTACGTATAATTTTTAAGATGACAAAATCGAACGAAAAGCAGACTTTATTATTACTTTGTAATTTTTTAAAAATACAAAGTTTTTTAGTTTCCGTATCTTATGATTTTTCTTTTATTAAATCAACAACATAATGATATAATATTATATAAATATTAATTCTTAAATAAATTGCTCATTTACTAACCAGAAACAAGGTTCAAAACAACCTAGTTTCTACCTAATTTATAACTAGTTTTTCAACCTAATTTCTACCTTTTTCTTAATTTTATTGACAACGTTCACATTTTACATTCTAAGATTTATCTTTTTTATAGCCACAATGATTGATTATATTTTTACTTCCTAGTTACTACTTTCCAGCCTATTAAAACTTGTTAAATTTCTACCAGGGATGGATATTTAG
>JACCIC010000020.1:692500-812500 GCA_018907035.1 Sycobia sp. Sy_11
AAACCTGAAGAACAAACAGCGTAATACCGACTAATGTCGTACCTTCTTTACGATACAAATCCCAATATTGGATATAGTCATTCAATTCAGCTGGGCTGTTATTAATAGTTGAAGCGGACAACTTTGAGTTGATATTCGTAACTTAAGACGCCACCTACTGGCCGCTGGTCAAACTGAATGCTAACACCGTTTACTTATGTCAATGATGAAAGTAACATGATTTTCAAAAAAAAATCATAGCCTATGTCCTTCCAATGATAAGAATGTGTATGTCGAATTTCAGAGCAATCGATTCAGTACTTTTTTTGTTTATCGTGTAGAAACAAAAACACGCTTTGTCTTTATAAATTAGTATGATATGGTATGGTATGATATGATATGATATGATATGATATGATATACATATATCATATCATATGTATTATACAAGGATTTTGCAAAAAGTAACGAACATTTTTAAATTTGGCGGGTTTGGAGAGTTCGCCTGTATAAAAATGATTTTTATTATGTTGGTACGCATGCCCCTGAATTACGATCAAATTGTCATCAATATTCATTGCCTACTTTTTAAGTCGCAGTCGTTAACGTTAGACGTGTTATTTGAGCTAGGCGATTTTCGTTTGTGAGAAAAAAAGGAGCAAAGTATTTGGAATCAAATTTTCGTAAAAAATGAAATAAAGTGTAGGGAAGTTTGTAAAATATTAACAAAGGCATATGGTGAGTCTGCTATGAGTAAAGAAAAGATTTACGAGTGGTATAAGCGTTTCCATGATGGCTGCGAAAACGTTGAACGACCCGAAAAAAGTGATAAAAGTGAATGAAATGGTTATGATCGATCGTCGAATCACAATCAGAAAGTCGCTGATGATTTTGGCATATCAGTTGGCTCATGCCATGGATTTTTTTCGGATGTTTTGGATATGAAACGTGTAACAGCAAATTTTGTTCCAAAATTGCTTTTCGAACAAAAGCAGCGGCAAATGGAAGTTGTTCAGAAGTCGCTAAATGAAGTTAATAACGATGTAAAACTACAAAAATGAGGTGTCAAATGTGTTATAACAGGTGAGGAAACACGGATGTATGGATATGATGTGGAAACTAAGGCTCAATCGTCCCAGTGGCGGCATTCTGTATCGCCAAGACCGTAAAAGGCTCGACGAGTGCGATCGAATGTGAAGATTATGTTCACTGTGATCTTCGATTTTAATGGCATAGTGCATCATGAATTTTTGTCACAAGATCACACAATCAATAAGGAGTACTAGCTACAAGTTCAACACCGTTTGCGTGAAGCAATCCGAAGAAATGCCCCGATTTGTGGCAAAACGCATGACTCCGTTCACACAGGGTGTAAGAGAGAAAAATTTATAAGTATAGCAGAGAGATAAATCAACAAAGCGCCAGCTTAGGATGTACAAGATCAATTGCTTATTCTAACCTCTTTGTTCGGAGGTCTTGTACTGCCATTAACCGTACAATATCTTCCATTATACATGAAGATTGACTGCCGGGTGGGGAATTAGCGATTGTGCTTGAAGACGGAGGTGGAGTCGTCTGTCCCCACTGTTCTTGTGAGAGGATTAGGCCTCCTGCAGTTGTCTGCTCATCCACACCAGGCTGGATGGTGAAACCCACCCTCAAGCGCAATCGAGAGGCTTCAAGATGCCGTTGGACCTCTTCATCATGCTCCAATGACTCCAACAAATGCCTCTCTTCTCCATCAGCTGTAGAGTCTAGCCAGGAGGGATCATCATTAGCTATAATCTTTTCGATTAAGGATTTCCTGGCTGACTTGTGTTTAAGGAAATTACGACCCGGGTCTTCTTCTTTTTCTTCGACAAACTCATCCTGATCGTATTCTCCCTTCAGCCACTGTTTATTCTGCGAAGCCGGTCAAAAATAGTACCATCGCTTCGCACAGACAGCTGATAGATGTAATCGTCAACTTTACCTCCCGCTAAATATAAACACCACTGGTCGACAGGAGTCGACGGTGTTTTAGAGGAGAGAGAGGTCGATCTTTTGGCCATGTTGTAAAAAGTGAGATACCCAAATACAGTGACAAATGTGGAGCATAACTCAAAATGTGTTTCTTTTCTTTTTAGAGAGGGACCTACTAAATAAAAAAGGGTGCTCTCTATAACCTAAAGAATATAAGAATATAATGTAAAATATTCCTTACTTAACACAATTTGAGCTCCTCAGTGTTCGTGAAGTGACTTACTCTCTGGGAAATTTTAGAATAATTTTATTGCCTTATATGGCAAGCCTGAGGTGTTATCCTGGCCTTTATTTTTATTGTATTTGGTTATAATTTGTAGTAATTGATATCTCCGTCCCTTGAGAGGTATCAATTCCTACTATTTCCTATTACTATTAACTAAATAAATAAGAAATAAATAAATTAAAAACAACAAAAAAAAACCAATACAATAAATAAGCAAAATATTTTAAGTCCAGGAAAACAAACAATATTTAACACTGCTGTCTATTCCACTTTTGCAAGATAAAAATAGGCTCAGGTCTTATGAAGAATGAAAAACGATGATCTAGATGATTATTTTTATGTCCCAAGCATTCTGCAGTAAGTTACGTCACGCATACTTTGCACTGCGTATCCTGTGCGAGGATGTCAATCCACACACATCAGGGCATTCTACTTGCCGGCCCAATGTCATATACAATTTGTCTTGCTCCACGGCCGAAAGTACAACTGTATGAATAATCAAGCCAATTTATTCAGCTGGAAGTATTTTTAATTAATACTTTCAGAACTGAGGCAAAATCGAGGTTATGTTTATTGAGGCGGGAATGAAAACCAAAATTTCATATTAAGAAACAAAAAATCATACACAAAAAGTAGTTAGGTAAAAATATTAAATAACAAATATAGGTTAAGTAAAAGAATATAAAATATAAACAGTACAACAATCGGATCTCAAAATTATGAATGCTACATACTTTCGCGATCCTCGTCATATAAAACATGTTTGACCAGATTTCGTCAATATGATCATTACGAATGATGAATTCTATAATAACATAATGATGAATTATCAGAATAAATAGTAGAAAAAAATTCATCCAAGAAAATCGATGATTTAAGATAATTCATTTTTATGAGCTCTGGTGTCAACAGTTTTTATTTGTAAATGTGAAAATGAACTCGGCTATTTGTAAATAATTTCATTACTTGATTACACTGTATTTCGGTTAAAACTATTTGCTTGTTAATATTCTCCAAAGTTTTAGATATATATGTGTAAACTATACATGCTGTTATATATAGGGATGTATATAATATAGGAATGTACTTAGCCAATTCTTTCTTTTATCCATTTTTTTCAGTTGAAATGGCATTATATAATTTATTTATTTTTTATCTAATTCGGAATATTTTAAAAAAATATTTGGAATAAATATTGTTCTAGTATAAAACCTTTTTTGGCTATGAAATGATTTACAGTAGCATTACATATATGAGGTTAGACAATTAAGTAATGCGACAAAATTCAAAAATCGAGTATAGTTAAAAATTAAGGTACATCCATGCGATCCACTGCAAAGTAGTCCATACTCGCATCTATACACTTATTCTAGCGAGTTTTCCAGTTTTTGTAAAAGTTCTGGATCACTTCTTGTGAAACATGTCCGAATACCCTCGGCACAGATTCTTGGATGTCTTCGACGGTGTCAAAATGTCGACCTTTGACGAATTTGTTCAAATGGAGGAATAGGAAAAAGTCGCAGAGTAGTATGTCCGGTGAATAGAGCGATAGTGGTAACGTGGCGATGCCTTTAAACGCCAAAAACAGAGAACACTGAACGCACTTTGACAGGGAGCATTGTCGTGATGCAGAACCCAAGTCTTCGCGTGTCTAGGTGGTACAAACTTTTAGTAAACTACTCCTTTGCTGTCGAAGAAGTAAATGAACATGATTTTCACTTTGGACTTGCTCCTTCTCGACTTCTTTGGCCTTGGCGCTCCAGGGGACAGCCACTGTTGGCTTTGTCATTTAGTTTCGAGATCATATTGAAAGAACCAACTTTCATTACCAGTAATAACTCGATCATTCAATAGGCTTTTTGCTGATCTGAAAAGTTTTTCGGTACCATATTAGCGCATAGCTATTTCATGGCGAAATCTTCGGTTAAAATCTTTCTAACTGTTTCACGGTTAATATTCAACCCGTTAGCCAACATTCGAATGGTTAGCCGTCGGTTTTGGCGAAGAAGAACGCGGACGCGCTGTGTATTCGCGTCGGTTCGCACTTGAATTGGCCTTCCGCTCCGTACCTCGTCTTTGCCGCTCTCACGGTTTTTTTGAAATCGGCATGTCACCGAAACACTTGACTGCGACTCAGGGCATCACTACCATACACTATAACCACTTTTTCATAAATTTCTGTCGCAGTTTCGCCGAGTTTCGCACAAAATTGTATCTCACACCGTTGCTCTAAATTTCTCTGTTCCATTTTCATGATATGCACTACTCGCGCATTGTTACAAAACACTAAACAACTACAGAAGAAATGATCGTACAAGGGTCGTCTCAATCGAGGGAGTAGGGATCTACTACTACAGTGGTGGAGTTCCAGATTTGCAGTGTTACCACAGGCGGAGAAATAAAATCGTTATTATTTAATTGTTAGACCTAGTATTATGATGTTTGTACTTTTAAATAAATATGTTTCTGAAGTTAGAGAAATAATTTATATAAAGATTTTGTAAAATTCATACAATGTGATCAAATTGGATCCGGAGTGACAAAAAAACAGCATTTTTACGTATTTTAATACAAATCTTTATTATCGCCTTCAAAATAGGCTCCTTTTGAGTCAATACAAACATGCCAACGCTTAACCTAATTTTCCATACACCTGTTGTAAGCCTCACCTGGGATTACCTTCAGTTCCTTTAGCGAATTACTTTTTACGGCTTCAATGGACTCGTGGTGTGTTCCCCGAAGCAGATTTTTGAGTTTGGGAAAGAGAAAAAATTCACAGGGAGCCAAATCTGGCGAATACGGTGGCTGAGCGATGACTTTTATTTCGTGTTTGGGCAAAAAATCGAACACAATCATGCTAGGATGTGTCGGCGCATTATCGTGGTGAAAAAACCATGAATTGTCTGCCCACAAATCCGATTGTTTACTACGAATTGCTTCACGTAGACGGTTCAAAACGGTCAAGTAGTACTGCTTATTGACCGTATGATCTCCTGGAACGAATTCATGATGAACCACCCCATAGTAATCGAAACAAAACGATGAGATCACTTTGATTTTCGACCACCAATAATTATACATTTCACGAATGTAGGGTCATCAGCTATGTTTTGAGTATTTCTTTACGACCTCTACTTAACGTTGTTTTTGCAAAAGTTTCAGGTGTTCTGGAAAGAATCTAGCATTGGCACGCTTCATATGCAAAACATTAACCAAAATATATTGAGTCGATCCATAAGAGATGTTGAGAGCCTCTACTATCTTTCTGATGCAGAGACGCCGATTTTATAGCACTATTTCCTAAACTTTTTCGATGCTATTCTCGCAGGACCTTCCAGTGCCTTTGTAGATTCAACTTTACACTCGCCCGTCACAGATAATCAAACGTTTAAAAAGACGGAAAATCAAATAGGAAGTACTGAAAATGTAGTGTTTATTCGACGGTACACTTGATGAAAGACTATCTGAGCTCCATTTCACGGACAATTATTGACTTATTTGCATCTTATACGCGTGTACGCGAATTCCATCATCTGCATATGATTTTTGTTTTAGGCTATGCATTTTACGATGAAAACATTAATTATGATGTGGTAACTCGTTCTATATGCCACTTTTACCTCGACATTTTCTTCAGTTTTTATCTTTGATGGATATCCAAAACGAAACAACTTTTTTACTATTGAACCTTAAAATTCTCTATACTATTCATGTTTTCTAATTTTCAATAAAAGTAGAAATAAATTTATCGAGACTTTTGAAAAAAATTACAATAATTTACCATAAGAAATTCATTTGCATCATACCGTTTCTTACAATAAATTTTTACTTAGCAAAATTATGAATGAATCAATGACAGGCATATATACTATTATTTATTGATGAAACTGCGTTATATTTATTTTACATACATTGATCATTTTTATACCAAAAAGAATAACAAGAAAAGCAATTATCTCATGTGGTCTAGGAGATTCTTTAAACATCAAATCTCAGGTAGTAGACTTTTTGAATATCATTATACAATTCGATAGTTCCGCATTAAAGCGTACGTAAATCTCTAATGATATATTTATGAGTTGTTGCCATATGAAATTGGTGGCGTAGTGGATCATGTATCAGCTTGCAAACGAGAGTCAGATCGAATATTTTTTTAAGTGAAATAAAATCATTATCTGTAACGTAAGTGGATCATTAATAAGATTATAGTAATATGTAAAAATATAAATTCATATATATATATATATATATATATATATATATAACATTTATATAACATCCAAATAATCTTAATCTTGGTATCATGACGAAGGGCATACAAAATGTAAATTTCCGGGTCATTATCAAACTAATGGACTTGAAATAATAACTTCAATTTTTTTTATAACCAATGATTTTTAATAATTGTGAAATAAAATATAAATTTTATATTAATGCACCTTAGCGAAGCCAGAGAAATAATAATGGCTCAAATAAACAAGCTCGTATTTTTATAGTCTCGGCCGCCACTAACCGATGTATATATATCTTTGTGGACAATTTTATTTCTACGTTGTAGAATGTATCTCTATGTTTCGATAGAATCCGACAGCTTTCGAAAATAGTCATATTTTCCAGCAAATAAATGCGTGCAAAAGAAAGTATAGATTTCGAAAACCTACGTTTTCCGGGCATGGCACCGAATCTCTCAATTGCATACATCTATTTATTATAGAAAATATGAAACTTTCTAGTCACATCACTGGTTATTACAGTTACAGTATTTTTTACTTTAACAGTATAGATCTATCTAAATTCGTAAATAAAAACTATAATAATATAATAAACTATAGAAATTTCGCTGATTTGTTTTACAAATAACACTACAAGTTTTCTTTCCTTAGATTATAATATAATCGCAATAATTTTAAAGTATCGTGTAATATATAAATCATCATTAAAATCATGATTTGTAATATAATAATTCTAAATTTACATTTCTATCATAACATTCATTTTTAAAGTTTAATAATATTATATTATATAAATCTGTTTGTGACTAATATTCAATAATTATCAGTCGTCTTTATTCATAATTTTAGTTGCGCCCAGTAATATTATCCTAATACAAACGTTCTTATAACTTACCAATCTCAGTTTCAATTTCAGGAATAGATTTCATTATAATAATTCAATCTTAACACTACATACATGCGTATCTCCTTAAGATTATATTTTATATCATATTGTAGTAATATGCACTTCCATTTAAATAAAACATTTACAAAATCTTAACTTTGTCAAAAATTAGAATTATTGAACGAAATTATATTAAACTTTTGCCTTGAGAAAACTTAAACCTAAAGCTTATATTTTAATAATAAATGTTACAGTCCAATATAAATATTAAAAAAATAAATTACTCCGTAATAATGCTCCGTCCCGTACAAAATTTAATTAAGTTTGTACTTCATTTTTTGCAAACAATTTTTAATTTTCGAGTTGATTGCGTAAAATCCCCCATCGGAATGTGTACTTCTGCAATTCAATCTTGGCCATCTTGCCCTGAAAATATCCGTGTAATTTTACCCTTACGCCAACAATTTCTCGAAGATTGTAGATCAACGATCATTACAATATCTCCTACCTCAAGTCGAACCTCATGTCTGTCCACTTTTCTCTTGTCAATAACGTGGGTAAATATTCACGGAGCCACTGTTTCCAGAATAATTCCGCGTAGTTTAATGCGATTCTCCATTGCAGTAAGTAGTAAGTATAAATTTATCGAATCATATTTTCCTAATTGAATCGATCCGGACGACGAACCGATCAAAAAATGATTAGGCGTTAGAGCTTCCTTATCACTGCGGATTTAGTGAAACGTGCGTTAACGGCCTGGAATTTACCGAATGCTCAATTTCAGATAATAGTGTAACTAAGACCTTTTCGCTGGGTGCCTGCTCACGTAAAATGGCATAAAGTGATACTTTGACCGATCGTATCAATCTTTCCCATGCTCCCCCGTTATGAGGAGCATCAGGAGGATTAAAGCGCCATTGCACACGTTTAAAATTGCATAGTCTGCGATTTTATCCTTGTCAACATCACACATAGCCTATTTAAGCTCTTTGCTAGCACCCTTAAAAATAGTCTCGTTATCGCTATACATAACTAACGACATTGCTCTGTGCGAAGCCAGTTTTTGTAAAGCCATGATGGCTGAGCTCGCGCTTAACTTTCGATTTCTAGATGAATAGCCCTAGTTGCTAAACACGTAAAAATTATGCTCCATCTTTTGTCGCGTCATCTACCGACTTTCACTGTCATCGGGGCAAAATAATCGACGCCACAATGACTGAATGGCATTTGCCGATAAGCAACACGACCGGTCGGCAACGTTGACATTAACAATGCCCGCGGTTTCCCTCTCCGTAATGGACATACAACACATTTACTTATAAGCGACCATAAAGCATTGCGTAGACCGACAATATAAAATTTCTGCCTCAGTTCATTTAGAACACATTCGTTGCTGCTGTGAAAAAAGCGTCGATGATAATCCGCTATTAATAATTTCTTCGCGAAATGATTACTGTGCATTATTATTGAGTTTTTATTAAAATATTCTGCTGGAGCTAATATCGCACGTCCACTAACTCGTAAAATAGTAGCGCTTTCAGATGTCTTAAAATGCTATTTTTACCGATATATTTTCCATTTTTGATTGCTCTTATTTCTGTTTCAAACAAGTCATGCTGACAGAGACGATACCACTAGTTTTCACTGTGACTAATAGTCTGTATAGATATATCAAATTTCCCTCGATTATCCCTCCAAAGAATAAATCCTTTATAAATACGCCGAGCAGATATCAACAGTCCTTGCCATGCTAATAGTTTTAAAGCTAGAGAACTGTTGCTTGTTACGGGGGATAATCTAAATATCATCGCTTTTCTACATTCTAATTTATCGATAGTTTCTCTATCAGTTTCGATTATTTTTTTCCCTTTTGACCAATGCATTTCCGATTTTCGTATAAACTCTGGACCATTAAACCAAAGATTGATCGAGGAAATTACGCGTGAATCCCTTACTAAATGCGTTTCATCGTCCGTCGGATTCTCATTACATGGGAACCATCGCCATTGTGAGCATTGCGTAATTTCTGCAATTTCGCCTAATCGATTCGCGACGTAAATGTGACGCGTTCGAGGTTCGGATTTGATCCAGCAGATTATAGTTATTGAATCTGTGCAAATAAAACACTGAGAAATCGTAATTTACATTTCCGTTTCAATAAATTGCGCCAATTGGGCGCCGAGTAACGCGGCCTTAAGGCCGAAAGGGTTAATGGGGCGGGATCGGCTCTTCACCATTATTAAAGTTACGTGCGTGACGTTAACATTTTTTATATGCAAATAAGCCGCCGCGCTGTATGCCATTAAACTAGCATCATAACAAATATGTAGTTGCAACTCTTTTACATCTAATTGAATGGGATATAAACAGCGCAGGAGATACTGAAATCTTCTATTTCAGTAATTTTTGATCTCCACGAAACCTAACCAGCATATTCCTCATCTCTAATTTTCTCATCTCATTTGACACCACTACGCCATATCTATTCTATCAGTATGTTCGATTTTATTGTATACAGTGCTAATAGTCCTAGAGGGCCGAATACGGGCATAATTAGGCGTAGAATTTCACGCTTAGTTGGTTTGTGCTCACTTAAAATCTCTTTCGGTATTTTAATAAATTCTACATTAAATTTTAAATTATCTGTACTCGTATCCCAAAATTATCCTAAAATTTTTTCCCTAGCTTGATCGCATAGGTACATATGTTTTTTATCGCGCTGCTCGTCGTCATTCTTTCTTACGAAATCTAGTACTCGCGCCCGGTTAATCGCCCAGCTACGCATCTCGAAGCCTTCTTTTGCGTTTCTCTTTATAATATCGTTTATAAGACTTACTGCTTCGTTTGCGGTCTTTCTACTTGTAATCAGATCATCCATATAGCTATCATTTACAATCCTGTCACACGCTTCCGGATTAGATTTTTCAAATCTTATTACGTTTCGATTTTTAATATAAATAGCGCTACTTGACCACCATTTACCACGGAAAATTAATTTTGTCATTTCGTATACCTCAAGCCATTTAGTGCGGTTAGTTCGATCTCCACCTCGCCATAAAAAACGTTGCGCGTCTCGATCATTATCTCTTATTTTTACGAGCAAAAACATGTCCGAAATATCACCTTTCATAGCTACGGCATAAAACCTAAATCGAATAAGTATCTCCGGAAATGATTGCAGCAAATCAGATCCTGTGTTGAGCTGATCATTAAGACTAATTCCGGAAGTTTTCGCAGATGCATGGAAAACAAGTCTCTTGTGGTAAGTACGACAGTCGCCGACAGTCAATATTTTTATCCATTTTTTTTGTGTATCCAAGGTCAAGAAATCCGTGCATTTCTTGATAGTATAGTTTTACATAACTCCGATTGCGATCTAATTTTCTTTCCAGTAGAGACAATCTTTTACGCGCGGTTATTGAAGTGTCGACATGAAGCGGATGCACGTCTTTCCACAAAAACCCAACTTCCCAATTATTATATTTTGCGCAGTTAAAATCATCAAGAATTTTAAGAGCTCTATCATTGCCTGCTTTACGCTTAGTTTTTTCTGTTACGCCTAATGCATCCAGTTGAAAATATTCTTTCATTAATTCGTCCAATGCAGTTTCGATTGTACATTGAGTTTGAACTATTAACGTGTAAGCCGATGTGTCTTCATTTAGTTTACTTGGAATACGATATCTCGAGCCATGCCCAGTCCCATCGAGATTTGTAAGCGATAAAGCTAAATTCGTGCCGGATACTTTTTTAAACTCTCGTGTAATTTTTAATGGCTAATTATCTTGACCAGTTAATCTTTAACTTTTCCACTGTAATACGATTCAATTTTTATATTAACAGCGTCATTTATTTTTTAAACAAGCGCATGATTTACGGTCTGTGTCGGCAAGTTTATATTTTTCGCTGTTGTAGCGGCTTTGATTTGCTTTCTTCCATAACTATCGATAATATTCACGTCTAATTTTTGGCAATTTGTTAATATTATTTTTTCGAATCCTATTCGAATTAATGTCAGTTCGATTGCTCTATCTCTGAGACCTAACTCTCGCGCTAAATTTTCGTTAATTGTTCTCGTAGAATCTAAAACGCGTAAAGGTACTATCTTTAAAGAAATATTTTCCACGCCTAGTCAATCGGAACTATGCGTGGACGACGCAACATGAATAGCTTCGACAGAATCTTGTTTACCGAAATAACCTTTATTATTAAATCCATTTTGCTCATTATGCAATAATTTATGGTGGCTTCTACCACACTGTGGACATTTCTTTCCATGGCAATTATTTTTTGCGTGACCCCTTTTCAAGCACGAGTAGTATAATTTATATTTTCTAGCTAACAATCAACGTTTTTCAATAGATTTGTTTAAGAAAACTATACAATGCGACGGAAGATGATTCGCATGCCAACAAATATAACACATATGTGCATTTTTAATGTGCATTTTCCTTTGTTGCACTAAACTTATGATTCGTTACCTATAGTTTTGCAGTTTTTTTGATAAGTGCATACTTCCCTGCGCTTGTACTTTTCGGTTTTCCAACAAAATTGATAGCTTCAAAAATTCTGGCTTTAGCGGATAATTCTGCTTCTTTATAGAGACAATCACTTAACTTTTCTAAGTCAGACTTGCTTTCTGTTATGCTTTCAGCGTACCTATTATATTCATATTTTAATGCCGACGTAATTTTTGCGCTAATTTTGCCTAATTCCGGGCTATGTAAAGATTCCGTCAGTTCAAGCGACTTAAAGACTATAATCGCATTCTTGGATTTGTTCGCAAATTGCATCAAGCTAACTTTCTCGGAATCGATACTTGGAAGTGCTTTTAAATCATTAAGAATATTTTCCGCCTCAATTTTTTTATTTCCATAATGTGACTCTAATGTTTTTATTATCGCACTAGCATCGCGATTGGTAGCAAGTAAGGTATTTTTATTAGTATTTACAAGTATTTACAACTTCGCGCGCTTCACTTGATGAGGCGTTAAACAATTGCGCAATATTTTCTCTCTGTCTCTGTACTCGCCTAGTTCAGATATTAATATATAAGCTTCATTAAAGTAAAGCCACTTAAGCGGATTTCCTGAAAATGGTGGTAAGCTTTTCGCAGTTATAAAACTATTGACAAATTGTGAATTATTATTTGGAATTGAAGAAGCACGTACTGAAGCTAAAGACCTTTCTAGCGCATTCGTCTTTTAGTCGAATCTACAGACGTACTTGTTAAATTATTAGGAGCCGACCTTACCGGTATCGCACTACTATGATACCAATCATGTACATTATTCCGTCGTCTCCTACTACAGACGATCTATGAGCTACATTAACAATCTCGTGATCAGCTTCCTCGTCGAAGGCTCTCGATGACCGTAGCAGCAATGGGTTGATTTCATGTTCATTCACCTCTGTCATCCGAGCGGAAACTCGACTTTCAGCGTTGGAAACTCTGCCACTATGCCGATGTTGATTGCCAGGATTAGGCTGAGATGGCCTTTCTTCCTCGATGTTGTTCACCTGGTTCTGCCGAATGCCTTGGCTTACAGTTCGTGGGTACTTCGCCTTTTGTTGTTCATTTCTGCACTACCTGGTCGTATTTTTGGTTTTCTTTGACGACATTTTCAGTTGTAAACAGAAGCAAAAACGTTAGTTAAGCACTCAATAAATTTTAATTCATGTCAAAAAATTCCGGATATAAAGTCTCGTGTTTCGTGACCAATAAATGATTATCAAACTAATGCACATTGAAATAAAAACTTATCCGAATTTTATATTCGAATATTCCACACTATGATATATAAATCTCTATTGATATATTTATGAGTTGTTGCCATATGAAATTTGTGGCGTAGTGCATCATGTATCAGCTTGCAAACGAGAGTCAAGTCGAATATTTTTTTAAGTGAAATAAAATTATTATCTGTAACGTAAGTGGGTCATTAATAAGAGTATATGTAAAAATATAATTTGATATATATATATATATATATATAACATTTATATAACATCCAAATAATTTTAATCTTTTATTAAATTGTTAATCTTAAGATTTTAATTTTTTGTTAGTTGGAAATGAATAAAATTTCATGTTAAAATACATAAAGCTAATGAAATTTAAAAAAACGTGGGGATTTTCAAAATAGAATCTATTAAGGCTTCCTTTTTATATTCAAATTAGAAATAGGAAAATATAACTGCGTGGATCAACCTCAAGAGAGAAGAGTATAATATAAGTTCAGTGAACTTAGCACTAAGAAAGTGTTAGACATAGATAGATTGCGAGAAAGAGAAAGACAAAAGCTCAGGACCTTCTCCCTCGCGGCATGTAGATACTAATTGTCCTCTCCCTCCCGCGACGTTCCTATCTGCAAGGGCGTCAGTAACCTTCGAAAGAAGAGACCATTTCGGGCTTCTAAAATTTTCATCAAATAGCATTACGAGTTACAGTGTTATGTTATATATATACACGCCACTACACGGGCTTTCGTGCACGATGCGGAGAAGCCATAACCATAGCAATGCTGCGACCGACATGCAAGAGACTATTGGCAAAGAAAATGTCCACCTCTTGTACAAGGAGACCATTGCATCTAAATGGCAGTCATGATCATAGATACTGAGTACACTTAGTATTATATTTTTCATTAAAAAGTAAGAGCTTATATTTAAAATATTTATTTAAACATTGTACTATATTTTATAATCCTATAGCATTCTCTTCAAATTTTAATTAAGAACATGATGAAATAAAAATAAATTAATTAGCATTAATTTTTGAAATAGATTTACGTTTTTTTATAATTATTAAATAACCGTAAATATTTGTTTTTTATCCCAGTTAATATTTATTATTTTGTTTCATTCCTTATAGTAATTCAAAATTTCAATATCATTCAATAAATTTTAGCAGCTTTAGATTTAGGAACACAATGAAAACCTAAAGTAGTATTAATAGTTTTTGTGTGACGTATAATATAATTTAAAATTACGTTCTACACTTTGCTTCTACAGTTTCTTTCGAAAGTAGCCATTGTCCCGACACACCTGGACATCGTTTCCTACAATCTAAATACGATATTCCCCGTAGAATTCGTTCCAAACATCTGCACATCGTATTTTACCGTCCCAACGTGAATCTTCCTGTAGAACTTTTCCCGACATACCTGGACATCGTTTCCTACGAATTAACGCGATATTCCTAGTAGAAGCTCTCTCGTCATATCCGGATCTCGTCTTCTAGCGTCTGAATACGGAACTCCTCATAGACGTCGTTCGAAAACACCTGGATATCGTATTCTATCATTCGAACACAAAACTCTCAGTAGAAATCGTCCCGAGGCACCGGGATATCGTTTCAAACGCCCGTACAGGCCAAAACAATATTTCTTCCTAAAAGCCGTATTATATATATATATATATATATATATATATATATATCGTATATTTCTGTTTTTCAATTAAATACCATGAATATTTTAGTAGTGGTTCGGACTGAAATTAAAGGGAAATGATAGTTTGCAAATGGCAGATTTTTTAAGCGGACGATTAAAAAATTTTTTTCACGCGCTTTTACGAATCACATGTAAATGTTTACCAACTGCTCTGCCATTGACTCCTCACTCATTAGCAAGTTTTGTCTGTGTTTGAGCGGAAAATAGTGCAAAAGGACATGTCGAAAAAACAATTTATTACGATTCGATTTTCACTGATAAAAGAATTATGATTATACAAATGATGGTGCCGGTCAACCGAATTTTATCGGTCATTGCTAGAACTAAAAAGTAAATACTAGATCTGACAGATCTGACTTTTCGTACTACTTATATTAATTATTAGTATTTTCTTAATAAAGCAAAATGATAGTTTGAGAATGGCATATTTTTTAAGCGAACGCTAGCTATTGCCTTTATCATTTGTATTTCTATATATGCATCATTTGTGTGAACAATATATTTTTTTGATCAGTGAAAAACGAATTGTCATAAATCGTTTTTGGACATGTCCTTTTGCACTATTTTCATTTGAAAAAAAAATTTAGTAGGAACTTATTGATTGCTTCAGGAATGTTATGGCGAACCAACTTTATCGCTTAGAACATGTAAAGAGTGGTTCCAGCGGTTTAGAAATGGAGATACTGATTTTAATGACAAAGAACGTTTTGGGCATCCGAAAAAGTTTGAACATAGTAAATTATAAGCATTATTGCAATTTGCTAAAATACTATCGTTAAACTTCAAATCATTAAATATTACGGTATTTGGTAAGTTCAGCTTACTTTAAAATCACTAATAAATTCAGAATTTTTTTTTAATTTTACAGCCTTAGTGCTGAAGCGTGTCTCTAATTTGCTGCCACGAGATCAAATCGTTTCTGGACTTTGGGATCACATCCACGGCTGCCTTAGTTGATCCACAGTTTGGACAACCAAGTGTTGTAGATTGCATTCTGATCTCATCTGTTTATGGTGCAGCACTTTCACCAGAAATACATTGAGCTCAATTTTCACATACTGGTCCAGTAGCACTGTCATCTGTTTTTGTCTGGGTTTTAATTGGTAATGCAGACACTGATAACACCACGAATCAACGGAAAATCGTTTATCAGTGGATCGTTAGCTTTCTGAGGCAATCAGTCACTTCTAGGAGTTAGAAGAGAATTCTTAGCAACAGCATATGTCCCCTGCAGAACAAAAATGTTGGAATCATTTAAAAATCACGTATTGTAGAAATTCTGACGGTCGCTTTATAGTTAAGTCCCTTTTTGTAATCAGCCTCAGTTCATGGGTTCATGCAACATTTACGAGGCTTGAATCAATCAACAAGAACGGTGTTTTCTTAAAGAACCTGAATTGTGCACCGCTTACTATGCTTTTATGCAAGAATATGTGAACCTTGGGCATGTGGAACTTCTACCATTAGACAAATGCGATCTTACTGACGGATTCTGTTTGCCTCATCATCCAGTGTTGCAAGCGGGACGATAGCAAAAATATAATGTATTGTAATATAAGATTGTGTTTAATGGTCCACAAAAGGATAAAACACAAAATTCGTTAAATGAATTCTTATATTCTAATCAAAAGTTACAGAATTACATCGTTGTTATTATTATATTATTAGGTGGTATTTTTTCAATATGTATTTGTATAAAATATAGTTCAAATTTTCGTCAAATGCTTGTCGATATTACTGATACAAAGTGGCAGCGTATCTACTGGTGTTTTCATTCACTTTTATTTCTTCAAGTTTGGTCTTTGCTTGCCATCACATATGGATCAGTATCGGCTCTATTTTTAACAAATACTTGCTTAGAGGAATTAGATAGTTTAGTCACACATTCATATAATCTTGGATCCACAATTATTGTTAGAAATAGATACGTTCCTGACCTCTGGGTTTACGGATATACAATATCTGTTAGAAAATGCGCAGTAAATCACAGAAATTTAAATCTATTGAATTCTCAAGATAATTTTACAGACTTAAATAAGAAAGAAACTATACTGACTCTTAGTTTACGATGGAATCATTTTGATGGTGCTTTTTATTTTAAGTTAAATTGTCTTTAGTATCTTGAGTAACCACAAAGCCTTCGATTTTGTCAGAAGTCTGTAAATACTTCGTTCCGGTGGAATTTTTGTCTCCAGTTATTATTCATGCAACAATACTATTTCAATATTTGTGGATACATGATGCCAATTGCGATTCGCCAGATTCAGATCGAATTCACAAGGAGTGGATTCTCTACAGACAATAGCTTATTGACTAAGAGTAGATTCGAGTTCGATGTTGAGTAAACACAAGCAAGTCTGAATCTTGAATTTTCATGGATTTTCTGATAGTTCTGAGAGTGCTTTCGCAGCTGACAATTTTGTTTCATTGTTCGAAGTGCCAGATGTGTAGCGCGGCTCCTCATCGCTTAATCTAAGATGGATCAACTTAAAGTTGTAAGTTTACAAAATTGGGAATTTTATAGAGCGGAATTATTAGCTAAACTTATTTCTAGAATTCTTTTCAAAATAATCTCTTTTCGTGAAGACATTTATTGTTGGTCTAAATAGCATTTTTCTTCTATACTAGTGATACTAAAAAATTACATAAAAAAATTAATAAAATAACAGAGAGATAACATATATATGATATGGCGACGATCTACATACAGGTTGGTGACGAGTGTGGACTAGTAAGGTTAAATACTAGTAGGTGCAACGATCATTAGGAAAACTTATAGGAACAAAGTGTCTCTGTGGATAGTCTGGCTAGACATACTCTCTGTGGCACTAGCAATATCGTCACATACTTCCGGTACTGTATTTGCACTTGTAATACTTATCCGTAAATAAATTATTGTTTAGCTTAAATTATTTATATCTGAATTTATTGTAATCTACTTTCTCATTATTATTTGATTATCTGCTATTTTTTAAATATAACATAGGTTTTACCTATTTTGAATATATATATATATATATATATATATATATATATATATACATATATATATATATATATATATATTGTATAAGATTTCTGAGATGCCTAAGGATTAAGGATTAACATAATAGTTTTACGATTACATTCGAGACCAAACCTTCGATCCATGTGCCGCAGCCGCCGGTGGAACCTAGTAAGTGTTTGACTTATTTTCAGAAACAAGAGACACTTTTTCATTTGACTATGGTGTGTCTGCATACCACGTTATAAAATCGCTCAATTTTTCGGGTTTTTTCGTTGTTATGGAGAGTTCCCTGAGATGCCTCGATGAGAAAAATTTTTCGTAATATTGTTATAAATATATTATATACTTCATTATATTTTATTGAAAATATGGAATGCCAACGATTATGTGACGCTCGAGCATATTCGCCCTTTCGTGCACATCAGCTTTATTCGAAGTACACACGTATATTTTTATGTATACGTATATGTGCCTTCAATATACCCTGGCTTGGTTTTGAGCTTGGAGTTTCCTCCACTAGCTCGGAAATATCTTATTAAACAATTGATTAAGAAAAATAACAATTCTCATTTTATTTTAAAATGTTTCCTACGCTCGGTTAGATAAATCGAAGTCCAAGGGCTTCACTTGAATACGGATTCCTTTTCTTTCAAAAGGAAAGCCGTATTCGCCTCGGCCTACCGATCTATTTCTCTATATGAGAAAATATATATGTTTATTTGTGTGCAATGAAAAGAAGAGGGACATGTACAGTCCTACCATCTAGGAGGACCAATCACTTCCCCGGATGGAAAGAGTGTGACAGAGGAGAGAGAAAATGAAAATCATAATTAAATTGTAATTAACTTGATTCCTTACTTTCAATATTCGGCTGTTGAACACGCAGAGAGAGAGAGAGAGAGAGAGAGAGAGATGCTGATATGACGTTCCGGAGTTTCTTCGAGGCTAGTACTGGCTTTCTGACTGACTGCTTCTTGATTGAGACTTCTTGACGGCTACTGATTGCTACTGCTACTGATACTGCTAGTGACACTGATACTGACTTTTTGTGGAAAAATCGGGGCTTTATATACCCGATTTTTCTATAACTATGCGCAATCCCTCTCTCTGCTTCTCGTTCTTTTGGCCTATTTTATTATTTTATTTATTTTTCTTATTCGTAGCCTTAATATTAATGTAATTTTATAATTTTTATTAGAAACATTCGTTACAATTTTTATGCCAACTATTTATTTTATTTACAATATGGTTTAATTGTTAAAGGTAGTGATTTTACCACAAAATAACATTAAAAATTGTAAACTAGCGCGTCGTTAATGTACATATTGCGCTACCTAAAAGGTCTTTGTCGGAAAAACATACACTTCTGACGTATGAACTTGAGCAAGTCAACGCCTTATTTCGGCAGGCATTACGAAGTTCTTTTCCTTGCCCAAATAGGATGATGACATGTTGCATGAGATTTAGTAATTTCAGTTTTGATTTTACTTTATTCAACAAAATATATTTTCATTAATATATTTTCATTATTGTTCGTACATCTAATACGTACTCTAACTTATTTATACATATATATACATATATATATATATATATATATATATATATATATGTGTGTGTGTGTGTGTGTGTGTGTTTGCGCGCGCGCGCGTGTGTGTGTGTGTGTTGCGTGTGTTGTGTGTGTGTGTGTGTGTGTGTGTGTGTGTGTGTGTGTGTGTGTGTGTGTGTGTGTGTGTGTGTGTGTGTGTGTGTGTGTGTGTGTGTGTGTGTACGTATATATATTGTAACGGGGTACTTAATTATGAAACATCCGGTAGAAGTACCCGTTGACAGAGTTGCAAAGAACCCCGAACGGATTAAATTGTTTAAAACAATTTGTTTGGATCGTAGGTTCTTTGCGGATATTTCTTCTTCAGACTTACCTTTGTTTATCTTGGAAATTATATAAGTAGTAATATATATTGTTAAATTATTGGTAATCCAGGAAAAGACGGATTAATTATCAGGTACAGAGGGGGAATATTTCTATATTTTCTATTACTAATAAAAAAAATCAAAAGAAGATTTATTTAATTAATGAAGAAAATAACTTTAATATTTATTAAATTTTATAAAATTATAATAAATAATATGTTACCCCTACCTAATACGCACCGGCGATACGCTAACGCACGAATCCGCTCACACAGGGTGTGTGAGAGAGATAAATTTGTAAATATAATAGAGAGATAAAGCAACCAGAGCGCCACCTTACGAAGAACAAGGTGTACTACTAAAGAAAACTGTGTGTGCGCTTGCTGCTCTTACTATTCTTATTCTATGTCTATATCTCTCTGTCTCTCTCACACGTTCTAAAGATAATTTATAATATCTAATAGTATTAACCGAGAAAATTAAAGAAAAGAGTAGAGGTAAATAACACTCTTCGGAAATTCGGAAATATAATAAGTATGGAAAAATCCACCAACCTTTTTATACGACGCTCGAAATAGAAACAATCCAACGATGTTAATCTGAGGAAAGTTTGGTGCTTAGACGACCGGCCGCTTTATTGCTCCCTTCTAATTACTCGGCAAGATTTTTTACTGAGTATATTATATTTCATATAATCATATAACTTCAATAATATTTCGAAACTCAATTCTATACAATACTTTACTCGATAAATTTATTATTTTTGCACAAGAATGGCCGCGTATTAATTTTTAAGAAGACTTTTTTTACTTCTCTATAAGCAAGGTATCTATTAGACTAACTATATTATATTTAAAAGGAAATTTTTATTCTCCTTCTCTCTCTCTCTTTTTCCCTTTTTCCGTCCCTTTTTTCCTATTTGTTCAAATAATCAACATGTATAGGGTGTGACGTCTGGGTTTACTCACCCTTCCGTACACATGACCTTTCGTGAAGCACACCTATATGTACACACACACTTATATATATATATATATATACGTATGTATACAGACAAGTATGCCTCACTATACTTGGCCTTTTGAGCCTGGAGTTGCCTCCACGAGCTCTGGATCCTTGTATCCTGACGTTTAATTGATATATAATAAGAATATATATATCAGCTAAGCGATGGAGCCCTACTTTTATCGATTAGTAGATGGAGGCCAAGGAACTTCTCGAGGATATGGATTCCTTCTCTTACAAGAAGACGCCCTTATCCACCTCGGCCTACCAATCTAGCTTTTCCCTACTATTGTAAAAATCTAGACAAATGTAAGGGAGAGGAATTGGGGCTTGTATAGTCCCAGCCTTTTGCAAGGGGGACCCAATCACTTCCCCGGTAGGGTTATAAATGATAGAAATATAAATATAAAAAGATAATTGCATAAATGAGTGAAGGAAAAGAAATGAATTTTTAAATAATTGAATGTTAAAATGTTCTTACTCACTTTTATTTTTCAATTGACGTAGGTACTCTAATCCACTGGTGAGAAAGAGAGAGAGTGTTCACTGCTTCCTTCCTTGGCTGCTGCTTTGCTGTTGTTGTTGGCGGTGTTGGTTTTTTTTGTATTGGAATTGGACTGGAGTGAAGAGTGTGGTGCGTGGTGTAGGGAGGTAGAAAACGACTTAGGAGTAGAAGGTGAATTGAATAGAACAGGAATGAATCAATGAATGCTGAGCATGAAAACCTGCTTTTTTTATAGGGGAAGCGCGGACATCTCTATCGCTCCGAGTTTCCTCTCCTATGATTGGTCCGGAAAATTCGGGGGCTTGTGTTTCCCGCTGCCAGTGCTGGGACTGATAAGCATGACATCTCTCTCTCTTTCTCACAGATGGCATTAGTTGTATTAAAGCTTACATTTTTAGTTAATAATTTTAAAATATTTCTCTTATTTGTATAAACTCTTTTTCAACAAGATTACTCTGGTTTGTACATTTATTTAATACTATTTCCTTTATCGTACATTTGTTATTGAATGTTTTATTCATGGTATATATTTATTTTATTGCTTCATTTATTTTATATATATATATATATATATATATATACATATATGCATATATGTAAAATATATATATCTGTGTTAGTAGTATATATGTATATAGTAATATTTTCCTGCAGTAATATAATTGTTTATTTTAAAATTTGAATGCACGTATTTCTGTATATTGCTTTATTTATGATAAATATGTATATACATATATATACATATATATATATATATATATATATATATATATATATATATATATAACTTAGTATTATCTATGTAACTTAAGATCAGTATATACGTATATTTGTATTATACTATTTATTATATATATGTATATCCATATATTTTTTAGATAGTAATATATGTCTATATAGTAATATAGCTGTATAGTAATATGATTATATTTTTTAAAATTTGATTATACATATTGTTTCATTAAGTATATATATGTATATATATTTTATACATTTTATACAATAACATATTTGTATAGTAATATCTGTGTATCTTAAGGTCAGTATATACGTATATTTGTATTATACTATTTATTATATTTATGTATATCCATATATATTTTGGATAGTAATATATGTCTATATAGTAATATAGCTGTATAGTCATATGATTATATATTTTAAAATTTGATTATACGTATTGTTTCATTTAGTATATATATGTATATAGATTTTATGCATTTTATACAATAGCATATTTGTATAGTAATATCTGTGTATCTTAAGGTCAGTATATACGTATATTTGTATATATTATTTATTATATTTATATATTCGCTCTATACATATATACACATACATACATACATATATATATGTATGTATATATATATATATATATATATGTATATATATATATATATATATATATATACATATATATATAAAATTTACGTAAAATTATGTATAATATCTAGAATGATTTATAACATAATTTTACTACATATGTATTTTTATCCTTTATACATATATATACACACATACGCATATATATATTCATACATGTATATATTTAGTTTGTATATACGTGTATTTATTTATCATATTCCTGTTACTTTTGTTTATTCACAGGGCACGTATAATTTAAATTGTATAATTTCGAGTTTGAATTTTTATTTTACTCTGTAGTTTTTGTTTGGGAGTTAAAAGATGAGAGAAAGTTCGTTGGAACCTTCTCTAATCTGTTGACTCGTTCTGAAAATATGTGGGGGAGATAAGGGCACATCTCGGAGGTACGCATGTCGGTAGCCGTGCCAGGTGTTGCGCCTGAAAATAGCAGGATGACGCGGCTCGGCTCGTCGATGCTTAGCGGTATCTCGTGGAAAAATTTTTATTTCCGTATGAGTTCGACAAACCGTGCTTCGCCGCGCAGAGCCGCGATATCGAAAGCTGCTGCACCGGGCCCGGCTCGGCTTTTAAATATTTTCTTTTTCTTTTTGTTTTTCATGGCGACGTAACAAGGGTGAAATAACCTATACATTTTAGAATATATATATATATATATATATATATATATATATATATAAAATTATTTAAAATTATGATAATATTATTTTAAAATTTAATTTAAAATTAATATTATTTTATTATAAGTATTTTCGCTCGATGTTACAATTAATATCTATAGTTCTCTATACTCCTATATAACTGAAACGATTTTTAGTCGTACATGGAGAAAAATTTAGCAATGGAAATCCAACAACGTGCAAGTATTTAATCACTAAATACAAAAATTTGAACAATTATCATAGTTTCTAATAAAGTTTATTCGAGTTGACTTTTCAATGATTCCTTATAAAAACTACGCCAATTTATAAAATTTTATCAGCCTACAATCTATAATTTTTATTATAATATGATTTCTAGTATATAAAGTGAAGCGGTTGTACCACAAAGACGAGTTGCAGAACTGAATTTTCAGTTAATGAATAAAATTATTTATTACTTCTTTATGAAAAATTTTCCAAAGCAAATATCCTATTTATGATCTACAAAATCATTTCCCAATGGAAACATTACATTTATATATATATATATATATATATATATATATATATATATATACATATATATATGTATATTAGGAGTATGAATAAGTCTTTCCCGTTTTTTGTAAGAGATGGCGCCACCAATACTGTGCGAGTATTCAATGGTTACATATGTCATAATCAAAGCTTATTCATATGTCAACAATTCCATACTAACACATTAGTTAAAATTTTTTCGCATCATAAATTTTTGATATCGTGAATATGTCGAAATTTGAGCCGAGTCGACGTCATTTGCGGGAAGTTTCACTTGATTGGTTCAATTTGAAGAAATCTGCTGCCGAGACGCATCGATTGCTTCAGGAGGCTTATGGAGAAGGTTGTGTCGATGATTCAAGTGTTCGCGGATGGTTTCGACGCTTCAAAAGCGGTGATTTCGACGTGGAAGACAAGGAGCGTTCCGGGCGGCCGCAAATCTTTGAAGATCGAGAATTGGCGACTTTGCTTGATGAAGATTCTTGTCAAACGCAAGAAGAACTTGCTGAAGCATTGGGAGTTGACCGAACAACCATTTCCAAGCGTTTGAAAGCCGTGGGAATGATCCAAAAGCAAGGAAATTGAGTGCCGTACGAACTGAAGCTGAGAGACGTCGAACGGCGTTTTTTCACTTGCGAACAGCTGCTTCAGCGACATAAAAGAAAGGGTTTTCTGCATCGTATCGTGACTGGCGATGAAAAGTGGATACGTTACGATAATCCGAAGCGAAGAAAATCATGGGGACTACCCGGCCATGCATCATCATCGACGGCCAAGCCAAATATTCATGGCGCCAAGCTCATGCTCTGTATATGATGGGACCAGCTAGGTGTGGTTTACTATGAGCTTCTGAAACCGAATGAAAGGATCACAGGCGAGGTCTATCGACGACAATTGATGCGTTTGAGCCGCGCACTGCGAGAAAAACGGCCACAATACTCCGACAGGCACGACAAAGATATTTTGCTACATGACAATGCTCGCCCACGTGTTGCACCGCCGGTGAAAACATACTTAGAAACGCTCAAATGGGAAGTCCTACCCCACCCGCCGTATAGTCCAGACGTTGCTCCGTCTGATTACCATCTCTTCAGATCGATGACGCATGGCCTGGCTGACCAGCACTTCCATTCCTACGAGGAAGCCAAAAAATGGGTGGATGACTGGATAGAGGCCAAACCGGTCGAATTTTTTCGCAACGGGATTCGTATGTTGCCAGAAAGATGGGAAAAAGTTGTAGCTAGCAATGGCCAATACTTTCAATAATTCATTTGTAACCATTTTTTCACAATAAAGGCTCAAAATTTGAAGAAAAAACGGGAAAGACTTATTCACATACCTGATATATATATATATATATATATATATATATATATATATATATATATATATATATACTATAACGGTTTCCTTGTCTGGCCTGGCTACAACCGGTCAGGAGATCGATGCAAGGCTCCAGTTGGCCGATGGGGTTAGTTACGTACATTAATACCTAGGCGCCAGACACTTATGCATCGAGATCTAAACCCCTTTCCCCTTTGAGAACCATTCAGTACTCTTTCAAATCACCTTGGCTAGCTATAAAGGTACGAGGAGGGTTCGAGGTGTGTAACTATTGAATATGTTGCTTTATTTTAAGATAAAAAAGTTTATTACTATGTAGTCAGTAGCTTACAGATTCGGTAGCCTTTTCATGCGGTGACCTATTATTCCAGTAGCCTAAACCTTAGGTAGACCTTTAATTAATACCTGCTTTCAGGCATCGCCGTTAGGCTCGAGTCTCACGCGCTGTTCGTTCTCGCTTCCTAAATCTTACTTAAAGTTAATAAGAAGAGGTAAAAACGTGAGTTTCCGTTAGTGGTATCCGGGACACCCACTCACAACCGCGGCAACGTGTCCGAGTCCGCTGATCGACCGGGCCACATCAGTCCCAAGCACTAGAAAACTGCGCGGGCTGCGCCCCGGTCCAACTCCGCGGGATTTCCCCGTCGCACATCCTCGGGTTCTTCAAACCTGGTGATGCCCGAATCCGGGCCCCCTACTGAACTTACTTGCCTTCGTAATACTAAACCTACAACATAGTTTGCTGGCTCCTAAGCACGAAGCCCCACGAATATTCTGCGAATCACCCGTCCCGTCACTGCAACAAAATGGCGAACATGCCGGCCTGCTCGCTCTTCTTGACCATTACCGCCCTCTACGGAATTTCCTTGACCGAGCCGGTCGAATAAAGGTAGCCGATTTACGATAGCCGTTCATGTTTTCATTAAGGAGCACGGGACGATAGCCAATCAAAGGTAGTCACAGTGTCGGTATCTGCTGTTTCGGCAGCCGTTCCCGTTCTTTTTCAGGAGAACGGGACGAGTGCCAGGTTACCGGTAGCCGCTCCCATTCACTTTCAGGAGAACGGGACGAGAGCCAATTTATGTAGGCGCGATACAGATACTCGCTCCCTTTCTCTTTCGGGAGAACGGGATGAGAGCCTCACAACCGATTCCTAATTTCTAGGACGAACGCGACTACTACGCGTTAGTCTCCCCGAATGAGCGCACTTGACCCGATATCCCTGCCTATCCTAAGACTTCCGTGATTTGCTGCTATACGTACTTTGATCAACGATTCTAATGCACAAAATTCGAATAGAATATCAGTCCCTCTTAAATACCTTTATTTCGGCATGCAACAATAATTACAAACGGTCATTATATTAATTATATGTGTGCCGCACGTTACTTATCAACGCCTAAATTAATCAAGCGGCAGTGGCTGTACTCACCCGTTCTTTAAATGGGTCTTTAAATCTCTCGGCCAACGGCAAGGGAGATTCTATTTTTGAACGTCCGTACTGGCAGACAATAGAGCGCAAAAGGGACGAGCTCGCGTATTCTCTTGAATCTAACGCTTTTTCGGAGGCTCGCGACCCCCACAACGCTGATCCTATCCTACCTAGTGGTATCGCGGCTGCAGCGGCATAGAGTCGATCGTGCGTGACTTATGTGATAGCCTTATCCGTATGCCTTCTTCATCTTCGAGCTCGGCGACACTTGTTTACGCCACGGATGAAGTTCTACTTCTCTGTGCTTTGTTCTCCTTCTTCGCGGGCCGAGCGCCGGCAGTCTTGCTTGCATGTTTACATTTGGGGCGTCGGACCGATGCTTTCCACAGAAATTCGTCATCTTCTATGCTCGACTTCTCAATTCCTCGAAAATAATATTCGAGCATTTATTATATCATATATAATTATAATATTTATTTTAACGATCGAGACTCGAGACCTTAACGCTTCGGATGCTTATTTTCTGCTATATTCTTAACGTGTATGTTATGCCAAGTTACAATATATATATATATATATATATATATATATATATATATATATATATATATATTGTAACGGTGCTCGTGTCCGCCTTGAACCCGAATTATCTCGGCGTGGGAGAGGGGCGGTTCGCGATGGGTGAAGAATCGCATGCGGGATTGAGGGCTAACGAAATAACACAGCGAAAGAATTAAAATCGATATGGATTTAATATCCAGTGAATTTACAACACATATGCGCGAAGGCGCGAGGCACGCAGGCCGAGGGTCACCGAGGCGACGGTGCGCGAGGAGTTTGGGAAGAGAGAGAGAGAGAGAGAGAAAGAGAGAGAGAGAGAGAAGAACGGGCTGCCACTTATAATAAGGTGTGGACGCTCCGTCGAACCCGCTGGCAGCACTTCCTCGTTCGACACCCGCCTTGGTTCGCCGGGAGAGGCGGCTACTCCGCTCGTCAAAAGACCCCGGAATGGTGCGGTTATTCCGCGCAAACGGGAGTCGGCCGGCAAGCTCGTCCGCTCGGGCTCGGTCGCGGTGTACACCGATAACACGTACGGCAGCGACAACAACACGCATGTTCTGCAGCGGATCCTACGCGAGAACGACGTACGTGTTGAGAGCACGTGGAGAACACCTAGAACACGAGGCGTATTCCCGAAAAGCCACAACACAAGCTAATCTAGCACGAGGAAAACAGAGCAAAACAAATAGCACGTGCTTCTCTCCAAGGCTGTCTTGTCACTGTCAAATTAACGCGCGGCCGTCTGTCCACACTTACCTTTCCGCCGGTGTAGTCGTACGTCGGCCTGGAACAAATATAAGCTTTATATTTACACATATATATATACATTTATATTTACAGCTATATCTACATATTTCCAGGGCTACAACAGGAGAGAGAGCATAGGGACGTGGGAAGGCAAGCGTATGCGCTGCTTGCGTTCCCCGTCACAATATATATATATATATAACAATTGAATTGTACTTCTGTCGACTGCCCATATACAAATTAATAAATATTTTTTTTTTTTTTATTGGTCTTACAGTCCAATCAATTTCAACCAAAAATAAAATAAAAAAAAAAAAAATAAATAAAATAAAAAAATAAAAAAATAAAAAATAAAAATTAAAAATAAAAATTAAAAATAAAAATTAAATTAAAAATTAAATTAAAATGATAATGACAGTCAGACTGTCCTTGTTTACATTCACCCCCGTAGACTAATCTGAAAATAAAATATTAGCTGAAAAAATTCTTTGTTAGTAAAGTGCAGTCTGACTGTCCCCAACACCCTTACCTAATTGAAGACTTGTCCAACGTTTCGAGCTCGCTACGGCTCCTCATCAGGGACTAATCTAAACCTTATATTCTAATCTATATATACTCATCCCCACCACCAAATTTCGTAAATTAAATATAAATTCCCCCTCTACACAAATTGTCCAAAACCAATCAATTTAATAAGGAACGATAAACACTGTCCAATCTACCAGACTCTAACATTAAATTCACATTATTTCGATTCTTGGAAATGTGAATACTTTCAAGACTCTCCCGTTTATACTTATTATTAATACCATATTCCAAAATATCCACATTCACAAAATCAAAAGAATGTAAAAACTTTAAACAATGCTCTTTTAAACCAGAAGTAATATGTGAGCTACGTAAACTATATTTATGCTCATAAATTCTCTTTTTTAAATATCTACCTGTTTGTCCAATATAGTATTTATCACAATCCATGCAATTAATCTTGTAAACAATTCCTGATTTTAAGCATAAATCATCCTTATCTTTGCAATTATTAAACAATCTACTTAAATTATTGCGATTTTTAAAGAAAATTTGAATGCTATATTTCCGAAAATTTCTTTTTATTCTTTCAGATAATCCTCGAACATATGGTAAGACAATAATTTTGCCTCCGTTAAAATCAATTCCTGCACTATGTCTATTTTCGGTATTATAAATTTCAAACAATCTCTCAGCAATCAATCTATTAATAAATTGAATTGGATAGCCATTATTAATAAAAGTCTCTCTTACTATCTGTAAATTATTTTGTCTAAAATCTTTATGTGACAATTTAATTGCTCTGTCAACGACACCCCTCAATGCCCCAATTTTGTTTCCGAATTGGTGGTGTGAATTAAAATCTAAAAACCTACCTGACCAAGTAGGCTTTCTGTACCAATTAAGTTTTACCTTATTATTACTACATCTAATCACATTAACGTCCAAAAAACTTAACTGACTATTTACTTCAACCTCCCTTGTAAATTTAATTCTGTCATGCACAGAATTGAAAACATCCACCATTTCATCCACAAAAACTTCTGGAACAATTGTAAAGATATCATCAACATATCTCTTAAATATCATTGGTTCAAAAAGCAATTTTGACAAGGCTATACTTTCCAACTTTTCCATAACTAAATTAGCTATAACCGGTGACAAAGGCGACCCCATTGGACATCCGTATTTTTGTTCATAAAATTTATTATCAAATGAAAAAATTGTGTTATTAAAAACCAAATTAATTGCTTTAATAAATTCATTCATTGTCAATTTTGTATGCAAATTAATTTCATTCCACTTTTCCTGTATAATATCATTTAACAACTCTAAAGGTACATTTGTAAACAAAGATACTACATCCAATGAAATCATCTTGTAGTTTTTCGGAATAACAATATCTTTCATTTCATTGTAAAAACACCAACTATCCTTAATGTAAGAACTAGTTCTTCCAACTATCTTAACCAATATATTAGACAAAAATCTAGCAATATTATAAGTTGGGAAACCTATGGAAGATATTATTATTCTAAATGTCAGATTTTCTTTATGAATCTTGGGAAGCCCATAACACTTTGCCACAGTTCCATTTTCACATTTTAAATACTTATATGTAGTATCATTTATATATTCATTTCTTTTCCAATTATTTAATAACTCTTTCAAATTATTTTGTAGCTTAATGATATGTGGATTACCAATCTTCAAATAAGTACTATCATCATTTAATATATTATTTATACAATTTATGTAATCAATTTTATTGGAAGCTACAGTTACATTACCTTTGTCGGCCTTTTGGAAGATTATATTAGGGTTATTTTTCAAAAAATTCTTCGCGGTAATCAAATCATGTATAAAATTACTATTAAAAAAATTATCAAATTTATTTTCTCTTTTAAAAAAAAGCACTATGATATTTATCATAAGTACCACAAAGAACATGTGCAAAAATTTTCAGCAAAATAGAATGTGGGCGCTCTTCCGAAGTCTCACCGAAATGTATATTTTCAAAAAGCCTTCATGGCAGCAAAGCAAGCGTTTCTGTACATTTACTGTACATTCGTTTATATATATAGCACTTTTAGCTGGGGACTTTTACCTACTTTTGCTCAGGGCCTTCAAGACATAAATATAATGCATTTAAATTAATCGATAATATTTAATATTTAATGTCCCTGATGAGGAGCCGTAGCGAGCTCGAAACGTTGGACAAGTCTTCAATTAGGTAAGGGTGTTCGGGACATTCAGACTGCACTTTACTAACAAAGAATTTTTTCAACTAATATGTTATTTTCAGATTAGTCTACGGGGGTAAATGTAAACAAGGACAGTCTGACTGTCATTATAATTTTAATTTAATTTTTAATTTAATTTTTATTTTCAATTGTTATTTTATTTTTTTATTTATTTTTATTTTTTATTTTTATTTTTATTTTTATTTTATTTTTAGATTGAATCGATTGGACTGTAAGACCAATAAAAAAATATTTATTAATTTGTATATGGGCAGTCCACAAAAGTACAATTCAATTTAATAAGCTGATTTGATAATGCATTTAATAAGCTGATTTTGTTGAAGCAGAGTGTAAAATTAATAAAACTAGATGTAGTAAACCTTTTTGCTTTCTGTCTCACTTAGACGTGCTACGAATATGTGTTACCTAATATGAATGCTGTGTATTGTGTGCGTATATATACATAAAATATAATCTACACATATTTTGTTGTATCGGCTAATTTTCTTTTATAATGTAAAATATGAATTTAAAATTTTAAAATATGCATCAGGGTCTTTTTATCACGATAATATATGTACGGTTTAGAGTGTTGTTTGTTTCGATATCTCCTTATGATCTACAGAAATAGTGATTATCAGTTGCAGGTGATTTTGTGCATTATAAATTTACTTCGACATCTCATTCTCATTTTCACCTTTCAAGAAAGTGAATTTTTTCCAAAGTTCAGACATTGTGGGTAAGATAACAAGTGCAAAGACAATATAACTTGGACGTAGTAAAGTTTGTCGCCGGATGTGCGATAGATTTATTAATAATGATTCGAGATCATATTTAATGTCACTGTAAGTTTATTACTAAAATAATCAATAACACAATAAATACTGCAATGAAATAAACGGGAGTTTAAGCTGAAGAGCGGGTGAGTGGCGAACGAGTCCGGGATGTGCTCGTTTCAAGTGTCGCAAGAAGTCTGGTTTTTCTCTATTTTCTCATCGTACGGATCAGTGTTTAGTAAAGGGCAATATTGTTATTCGAAAGAGAAAGCAGAAGTATGTGACAGCTGCGCGTATTGATGGGAAAAATCCTGAAGGGCTTTTTGCGACCTGACGTCTACAATACAGATGTTAAATTATTTTATTGCATAGTTGTCGGGCTTAAGTGAAACGAATAAAATTTTACTTTTATTATACTTGGCGCATTTATGGTGAGTACCTACCTTGTCCGCCACAAAAGAAAATATATGTGCCTCTCTCTTACAGAAAATTTATGGAAAATTGCTTCAATATAATGAGCAGCAATGGGGGAGGGAGGCTTTCGGAGAAAACCAGGCCGAAGACATATTTAATATATATAATAGCCAGGAACGACAAATAAAAAATCATCCACCGTAACAGAGCTACATGAATATTCAGAAACCGGAGGGGACAGGTAGTATTTGTATTTATTCAAACGCTGGGCGGAGTTTCGCGCATAATTACTATCTTGGGCTGCGCCGCGCCTGAGCCAGTCTTGTTTGCTGCTTCTCACATCGTCACACGTCAAACGAATATCACCCAGTATATATAAATATCTGCACCCACTATCATTCCGCGTGCTAGTCATATATGTTGCGTTATTGTAGTGACCTACTTGTATTGTATACATAGTTAGTATATGATCGTACCAATGATTGGATAGATATATGAGTGATTAGGCCGTGTATACGTCTTAAGCAAATAGTGCATCATCCGCTCATTAATTCATTCACTTCAAATAAATAAAAATTTAAGATTTTTCTCAAACTCGTTATGTGCTGTACGCACGCCCATGTATACACATATACGTATATTTATATATACATATATATATATATGTATGTTTATATATATCTATATCTATATATATATATATATATATATATATATATATATATATATACAAAGTCACACAATTAAGTAATGCGACCGATTTTATGTCTCGCCCTGTGTTGACACTACCAAACTGTAATTTCGTCTCCGTAATAGTAGATCCTTACTTTCTCGATTGAGACCTTGACGACTCTTCTACGATCATTTTTTCGGCAGCTGTTTAGTGTTTCGTAATGCGCGAGTAGTTCATGTGACGAAATTTGAACAAAGAAATTTAAAGTAACATTGCGCGATAAAATTTTGTGCGAAACTCGATAAAACCGCAAAAGAAACTGATAAAAAAGTGCTTGAAGAGTATGGTAGTGATGCTCTGAGTCATAGGCAGATGCTTCCGTGGCATGTCAATTTTAAAAAAGGCCTTAAGAGCGTCAAAGACGAGGCACCTAGGGGAAGGCCAATTCATGTGCGAACCGACACGAATACGCAGCGCGTCCGCGCCCTTGTTCATCAAGACCGACGAATAATCATTCGAATGTTGACTGACGAGTTGAATATTAATCGAAAAACAGTTGGAAACATTCTAATCGAAGATTTCGCTATGAAAAAGCAGTGCGCGAAGATGATACCAAAGAACCTTTCAGATAAGCAAAAAGCCCATCCAATGAACATCGCTCAAGATTATCTCGAGCAGGTTGAAAGTTATCCTACTCTTCTCGATCGAGTTATTACTGGTGATGAAAGTTTCTTCATTCAATATGACTCCGAAACAAAACGACAAAGCAAACAGTAGTTGGCACCTGGAGCGTCAAGTCAAATCCAATGTGAAAACCATGTTCATTTGCTTATTTCATAGCAAAGGGATAGTTTACAAAGAGTTTGTACCACCTTGACAAACCGTAAATCAAGCATTGGACTGCAATGCGCTCGAAAAGTTACGAAAAAGAGTGCTCAGAGTGCGACCAGAGATAGAGAACATTTAGTTTCTGCATCACGACAATCCTCTCTGTCACAGTGCGTTCAGTGTCTCTCAGTTTTTGGCGTCGAAAGGCATCGAAACGTTACCACACCTGCCCTATTCACCAGCAATATCACTCTACGACTGTTTTCGATTCCCCCATCTGAAAAAATTCGTTAGAATTCTATATCTTGATTCCTTTGAAGACATCCAAGAATCTGTGACGAGGGTTCTCGGAGAGATCACACAAGAAGTGTTCTAGAATTGTGTAGCTATCTAGCTGGAATAAGTGTATAGATGTGAGAGTGGACTACTTTAAAGGGGATCGCAGCGATGTATCTTAATTTTTAATATATTCGAGTTTTTAATTTTGTCACATTTCATAATTGTCTGATCTCGTATGTGCATGCCACTGTGTACAAATATGAGTAAGACTTTTCAATTCAAACTTCCCGGATTTCTCGATTCGGACAAATGTTTTGATGTTTAGGTTTTAGTAATGTCAGAGTTATCTGTGCTAAATTTCACGCAATTAACTTCATTTTTCATGTAGTTGCACTTGTGTTTGCTGAAGAAAGGAAAGCTGTCTCTTCGATTTTTATAATATCTGAAAGTATTCAACAAAGAAGTAAAATTAAATTTTGTGCGGGAAATGGAAGATGAGCCGCCGAAACGTTCAGAATGTTACAGAAGGCCTTTGGTGAAATTTTAATGTCGACAAAATCAAAGAATTGGTTCTGCAACATCGTCGATTAATTTATAGAGCGCTGGCTAATATTATTGGAATTTGAAATGGGTCAGTCAACATCATTTTGAAGACATTTTATATCTGAAAAGAGTGAAATCTCGATTGGTGCCAAAAATGCTCAATTTTGTGAAAAACTGCGTCGCATAGAGCTCTGTAAAACGATGCTTTCGGCCTATGAGGACAAGATGGAACGCATAATAACTGACGGTGAGACTTGGATTTTCTCTTACGATCCAGAAACAAGCGATAAATCGAGTAAATATCGTGCCAAATGAGAGTAGAGACTGCAAAGTCAGACCAAAATCGTTCAAAAATTAAGGTTATGTTCACTATTTTCTTCGATTGTCGTGTTGTAGTGCATTATGAATTGCTTCCAATCTGCCAATCAGTTAATAAAGAATATTATTGGATTGTGATGCGTCGTTTGCGTGAAGCTATTCGTTTCAAAAGAACAGATTTATGCAGAGACAATTTTTGGTATTCGGATCACGATAATGCACCAGCTCATACTGCATTGATTTAATGTAAACAGTTCCCCAAATATTCAACCAATATTGTTCCGCAACCACCGTATGCGCCTGATTTAGCACCGTGTGACTTCTGGCTGTTCAGCAAACTCAAAAGACCACTTCAGGCAATGGAGCTTCATTCGATTGAATAAAAAATATAAAAGTCGAATCGAAGAAGGAGCTGATGGTCATTCCGAAATACGAGTATAAAAAATGTTTTCAAAATTAGAAAAAGCGTTGGCATAGTTGCATTGCATTCAGGGGGTATTATTTTGAGGGAGATGAATTAAATTGAGAAGAATAAAGAAAAGTTTCAAAAGTTATAAATATTTTATATTTATAATAAACTCATATTTGAACACAGTAGTATATATATATTTACGTCCGCCGTTATTTACTACAAAATTTAGTCTGCACGAATGTCCGATATGGTGAGATATTCCATAAACAAGTTACATATATATATATATATATATATATATATATATATATATATATATGTAAACCAGGTATTTATGTATGGTTTGGCTTATGTATACTTTTATATTAATGTTACACTTTTTTTAAGGCGAGATTTCTTTAGAAAATACATACATGCATGTATGTGTATACGCGAAAAAAGGTGGAATATGTTTACATAAATAATTATTTAACTCGATCAGCCAGATTCCGCGCCACCCTGCTTTCTCAGAGGTCGAACGACAAGGTGCGGTTCGTCTACACTCGCAAACACACACGCACACACGCGCACACATGTATAATATAAAATTATTTAGAAAAAAACTAGCGCATTCTTCGAGCGGCGAATAATCCACAATAAAGCAAGAGTGGTGGTACATGCCGTCGCCGTGCGATAGTAATTAGTTAAGAGTGTTACAAACCTTTGAAGGAAGTCCTAATCGATCGCCGCGCCTATCGATATAGCCTATATATATACTATCGACTGCGCTATTGATGTTACACAGGCTTGGATTCCCAAGCTACAATGAGTCATATATATATGGGGATAACGAGATAAGCAATAATTTACAGTATCGTTTGCCACCCTTGTATAGAAAATTAGCATAATATAAATATATATATATATATATATATATATATATATATATATATATATTGTATCCGTCCCGGTCGGTGAATTCTGCCTTTTAAAACCGCGTGCGCGCGCAAGCGCGTATAGTACATTCGCGATGCCAAAAGGACGCGCGCGAAGCGCCGCGCAACGCGACACTGGAACTGGAGAGAAGCAAAGTCCTTCTTCTCTGCCGAGACACGGTGCCAGATTGACGCATTTGTCACTACTGCCGTACTTCGTCTCAGATATGTCTTAACCTACGAGTATTGCCAGCCCCCACTGTGAGTGGCTCGTGCGCTGTAACTCATTAACGAGAAGATGGTTCCAAAGGCAGAGAAGACTTCGCGAACACTCTGTTCCATGCCCGGACGGTTCTCGTCGCAGTTAAAGTTCACATCGGGAGAGCGATCAGCTCCCCGACAGCCACCAACACCGCCGACGCCGCGGTGGCCTGCACGACCGGAGTTGTGTGCGACCTGACACCAGAGAGCCCCTGCTCTCCACCACCACCACCAACCAGCCGACAGCCCAGCAGCAGCAGCATCTCCGACGGCCTGCCCGACTGGAGCCGAGCAGCGCGAGAGAGCGGGCTCCACAACGCCGTCGTCGCCGCCTGCCTGACTGGTGTCAAGCGGGAGAGAGAGAGAGAGAGAGAGCGACGGCCGCCCCATCCAGCAGCCCGTTCCCGAGGAAGCCCAAGATCGCCCCGCGGCACCCGGCAAAGGCAAGTACGTGACCGCCTAGTGTGCTATTAAGTAGGTTTGCCGCGTCTGCCGCCGCCGCGCCCGGGCCGTGATCAGGTTAACGCTCAAATATGTTTGTTCGTCTGTGTCCCTATCGTGCATCCATGTCCCCCGTGTTTAGTCCGATTGTAAATCGTAATATCGAAAATTATGTAAATGGAAGTGCCGCGGAATCCGCGAGTTGAAGTGAGTGCGAGAGTGTGCTGTGTGATTCGATTGTGTGTGAAATGTCAGAGTGCGAGTGTGTGAGTGCGTATAAATAAATAATCTTGCCATTAATCTTGAACTCCGCGTTAATTGATTTCTTGTCCCTGCCGATTTCCCCTATCCCGCTCTAGGGTGATCCGGAGTATTTGCGGGTGTATGCAGCACTGCCTCGAGGTAAGTTGAACGGCGAAGAAAATGCCGTCACAAATGGCGCCCATAGCATGAGCCCCGCGGCACATGTGTACAAAAAATTTCAAGCGTGTAGAACTCGGCGGCTAGAAAACGCCGTGCGGATATTTTATGCACAGATATTTTGCTCGCTGATATTTCGTTTACGAAAAAATCTCTACTGCAATGAAAACCCTTAGTGGAAAGAAAGAAAAAGAGAATGCCGGTTTGACGTAATCAGACGGCCATTTTGAACCGCGCGTACAGATATGCGCCGTAGCAGCAAGCGGCTCCTACAGCACCACTGAACTGGAAAATATAAATCATATTACACAGACATTTTCTTTTATGTTCTTTTTCTTTCTTGCCTTCCCTCCCGGTTAACGTGAACCCCATATAGAAAATGCGGCAGCAGGAGTCACTTAGTGATAATGACATGCATATGATAATATTACAAGTTATTGTATGATTTAGCATATAATAAAGTGTAATATTAAAGTCATAGAATTACAAATCTACATTTTATAAGGAGAATAAACAGTTAGCAGGATAAATAGTAAACAATTCTAGGAGCTCATTGTCTTATTCGAAAAGGGAAAGTAAATAACAATAAGTCTTTATTATTATAATTGTGCAAAAGCTGTTCTGAAAGGTAAATTAACCTCTAGCATTCGCAGTAAGTAATTACTTACAAAGAAAGGTACGCACGCCTGATGCTTGCTTACCTTACTTAATAACAACAAGTATTTATCTTCTGTATTTATCATCCTAACCTTAGGTATATTAATGCTAATATTAGCTACATGCTATTAATGTTATGTATATTCAGTGTACATGTGTGTATAGGCTCGCTTTTATTTTGTACATGACTATATTTGTTTTACATATATTTTATATTTAGTCACATATGTAGAACACACAGCTGTTATACGTGCATATATATATATATATATATATATATATATATATTGTGGAAGATTTTTTTATAATATAAGAGAAGTTAATAGGAATTATATTTCGGTGAAGTGTAACGGAAAGTTATGACGGTTGCACTTATCGGGATGTCGGGGAAGACAGTCGACGATCAGAAGCTCGAAAAACCTTCCCCTTATTTCTGCGTACGGGCTGATCGCGACCGGAGCAGCCCTACTCGTTACCATCAGCGGCGGCGTCACCGCTACTTTTGGGCGTATATATATATAAGTCTAGAGAATTAGAAATTAAACAGATTTATACACTAGAGCGCGCGCGAGCTACACTTGTCCGGTACACGCGCCTTATAGCACTGCATTTTTTCATTATCACCTGACACCTTTATATTTTATATATATACATTTAGCTATTAAATTTTTAATAAACATAGTTATAAAATAAATTACGTTTTGATTATTTTTAATCTTGCCTATAATATGTTTTTTTATCTGATTATATACACATGCATCTTGCTTATATGCTCATTTACACATGTATAATATACGCATTTGACACATATTCATCATACTTGTGCATATATATATTTTCTTCATTCACTATCGGAATAAATATATGTCTTACTCAGATTCTATATTTACTTACATATATATAACATACATATTCAGCATATATTCATGATACATACGTATCTATACATTTTTTCTTCATCTTGTTATTTATGTCTTACATGCATTCTGTATTCTTTGATATTTATATATATGACATCTATTTGAGATATATTCATTACACATGCAAATATTTATTTTCTTTATTCGTCATTTGATTATATATATTTCACATATACCATATATTTAATTACTTATATATAGTATACATTCTTATAATATTATCCATTATATATATGTGTGTAACATTGCCCCTTCCGAATGTTCATGTCCCTTATACTAAAATCAACCTGGTCCCTTATACTATTATATATATACATATATATATATAGTAGTATGGTTCCTCACTTTACTTCCTTATTTTGCACTGTGCCAGTTGACAGCTGTAGCACAATAGAATCTCCCTTTTTTTTTTTTAAAAAATAGCGTGCATCAACAAATGAGAACAAGTGGCAGCATTAAAAAGCTGCTGATGACGTATAATATCAGTAACAATAATAACAACGCATGATGATGGCAACTATCACATACTAACAGCTGTTACATCAATAGTTGAAATTAAAAATAGAAGTGTAACTAACAGTTGTTCTTTAAATAACCAATCAGTTCAGTAACACCCATAGTAACTGGACATTGGAATTCATGAGCAAGTAATATTACTGAAGATTTGCAGAAGATAATGCTGTATTAGACGAAACCGATAATCATCGTTTACTAATAACTAACTCCAACACAAGAAACATCACTAAGGACATAAAGTAACATATAGATCATAAATTATAAAGAATATATAAATATAACTATAAAATAGAAATATAACCAAAATACATAAATATTGGATATAAATATAAATAAAATAAATATCAGTATAAAACATAAAAAAAACTATTTATAATAAATGTAAATGTAAGATATAAATATAAATAAAACCAATATAAATATAGAACATAATTTTAACTAAAATAGATATAAATTCGAAATATCAATATAATTAAAATAAATATACGTATAAGATATAAAGATAAATAAAATAGATATAAATATAAAAGTAGATATAAATACCAATATAAATATATATATTAATACAAGCTTATTGCACATAGAAATATATAAATAGCCAAATTAGCGAGCATAAAGGAAGAATTATACAAGGCATCGTTATAACATTGAATAAATAAATAATAATAGAACTTAAAGAAAAAAAAAGACTATGCAATAAATAACAAGGTTTTAGAGAAAGACAAAAATAATTTGGTGGCTGCAGAGGACAAAGGTATGAGTGACAGGATCACGCATGCAGTTAACCATTAGATCAAGAGAGATAATAAATAATATTTAATTATTTATAATAAATAAAAATCCTTTTTTTGGAAATTACTAGACATTTTTTTTTCATTATTATAAGAAGAATAACGTACCAAAATGGCACAACTAAGACTAAAACTGGATATGACTAAAAACTTTTTTTTTAACTTAAACTAGTCCATATTGTAATATATATGTAAAAAGAAAAACAAAAGAAACTTCTAGTAAATCAAGCAAATCATGATTTTTTTTTAAAGATACTAAAATTAAAATTGAAAGTAAAATTAAATTTAAAATAACAAAAATAATAATATTGACCAACTGAACTCTTAGTCAATATTTACTTACAAATAATTTAGGCCTCGACACATAAATTTATTCCTCTCAGCTGAACAATCATAAATAATAATAACCACCTGATAGATGCGTTTACAGGTTTTACCAGGCAGATCATATAAAATATACATATGGTATTGTTGCCATAATAATCATATAATCTATTGATTAACACTATCATTATATAATAATAAAAATTTTAGCGCCACCTGCGAACTTCACTCCTCCCACAAAACCCCACCCCTCACTACCAACAACGCCACTGCCAGGATTGGGCAGCAAGAAGTGCATACCAGCTACTCAGTCCACAAATGGCCAAAAGGATTCCGTGCGTCTGCCAATGAACGGAAATGGCGCTGCCCAGGGTAAGAGGGAGGTCACTCGAGCACCATCATGCTGGAACTGCGGCGAACAGGGTCACCGTTAATCAGACTGCCCGCAGCCGCGCAGCAGACGCTTCTGCTACCGGTGCGGCAGAGATGCACACGACGTGCTGTCGTGCGCATATTGCCCAAGACGTTATACGCCTGACGTATCGTCTTGGGAGGGGGAAGTTCCTGCGGACACTGAGGCGAAGACGACACGACAGGCGTCCACAAGGACAGATATGGGACGTACGGCGCAGCAGATAAGCGAGCAGCTAGCCGACCCAAATATGATGGCACAAGCTATGCAGCAGGTCGCTGGCGCCTTTGGTAATGGCTCGCAGCCAATAATGATAGTGCTGCCATTCTACGTGAATAAGTAAAATGATGTCAGTGAATCATCACAAATGGCCCAGAAGAGGCGATTAGTCAAAAACTTTCCCCCTTCCGAAATCCCCTTGATGTACCCCTTCCGTGAAAACAAAAACACGTCCCGACCATTTCCATGGGAAGCAGATAGAGTGACGAAGAATACAACTCAACGGGCGCAAATAATGCTTAAAAACACGCGAGTAACTTTTTTTTTCTTCATCACTTCACCCAATCATTCGACGACTATGTCGTGACAATAATTAACGCAACGAATCAAAACGGGCACAGCGTCGGCGGGGGTGGACATTAACGGCAAGTTCCGATTGAAGTGAGCATGCTATAGCTTTTGTAAAAGGTCAACTACTTGCCCGCTCCACCAACGCTACACCCAAACTAAAAGAAAAACCGAACTACCACAGATCCCATTGTTTCAGCAATACCAGCAAGCTTTTGTGTTGCTGATTGCGAACATCCTAGTGGTCTTATGTATATTTTGAATTTTTATATATTAAATCAAAAAAAATCTATAAAAATGTTGGTTTTGCAAATTTGTTTGTGAATTTACTGCACATGTAAAAAAAATTATATCTTTATATTTTTTTTATTCTATATCTTCTTTTTGTGCAAGCAACGTTTCTTGATAATAAATGAATGAAACATCCGAATGCGGTATTGACTAATAGTATATTCAAATTATATAAGAGCAAATCAATATCTTTACAAAATATATCAAAGGGTATTTGTGGGTATCCACAGGTTATGATAAATATAAAGTTTTCTATGGTATCCTAAAATGGGTTTATATTTTAATTTATATTTATATTTTTTTATTTTTATATTTTTACTCTCCCAATACGACCACGCCCTTCGATAGCTGAGTGGTGAAGGATATCTTCCTCTTCGCATGATCCTTTCTTGACGATTGTCGTCCACTCTCGCGGCTCGCGCTTCGCTTATTGACGCTCTCGCGGCTCGCGCTTCGCTTATTGACGCTCTCGCGCGCGAACATTCGATTTTCAGGGCGGACCGGCAGCTTGGCTGGTCACAAACTCTCGCTTCCAAACCGCCGTGTGAGGCACATTCTTTCACTGGAGCTTTTATGTGTTGTTGCGCCGGATCGTACGGTATATGTTTTTCGACATAATCACCGGACAACTTCTCCACGAGCTTTCCAAAGGTTCGATAATAACTTCGGCAAGAAGTCTGTCGACTTCTTCGTAAGACTGCCTTAATAGTTTTTCGAATATGCGACAGAGGTGCTGCTTTATGGATCTATGGCCTTGCACATATATATGATGTGGAGGCATCTGTTCAAGCCTGAGTGCACCGGTCTGTTCTGGTTTTAGCTGGTTCAACAGTTGGTTTAATCGTTGCCTCACTCGCTGTTCCAACTTGGTAACTCAATTTACCACTGTCAGGTCGGTGATTGCTTGCACATTCTTGTTCGAGCGCGTTACTAAGTGTCGCAAGATGTTTTTAGGCGTGTGGCATATCGCCTCAGTCAAGTTAATCGTCATCTGTAACTGTACTAGGATATTCATCTCAAGGATGATATTTGAGATGAGATTTGTTGTGCTATGGGTAATATTTCGTTCGAAACGGGATTCTAGGCCTATATCGAAATTCACTCGTTTGTTTTTGTCGGGGCCAAGGTGGTGTTTTTGAACGATATCGGCGAGAGGGGCTTCGGTTTTGTATTTCCTTTGCTTCACTTCTAAATTCTTCCCGTGAGCGTATAAGTCTCGGGCTATGACTTTTGGCGGTTCGGTTAGCGTGACTCACTTCAGCTAATCCTCGTCTAGGGCTTCTAGTCTTGTTCGTCTACTCATCATTCAAGACGAGGGGTAGGCTGTGCTATTCACCAGTCAATTCTCTGTTGCTGGCGGTTTCTTATATCGAAGAGTCAGCTCCTTTTTTAGTTCAACCTGCCCAATACCTGTAACTCATCTATTTTCATTAAGTCTGCTCTGTTAATTTTGTCGATGAATGTAGGGTGTAGATTTCTATAGACCCTATCCACTTGTGTTTCAGGTGACAATGGTGGTAACATCTTTCCCAACAATGCTCTCATAACTATTAAGTATGATTCTATCGACTCACTAGGACGTTGTGTCTTCTCTTTTAGCTCTTTTTTTTAATCGCAACGTGAAGTCGATAGGCCTGAATTTTCGTCTGAGCAATGTTTATAGGTACAATAAAGTCTGCCACCTTTTGTAGAATGGTCTTACCCACGTGCGAGCATATCCGTATAGGATACACGGTATCATCTTTAATAGGTCTACCGCCGGGATACTTAAACTTTCACAAGTCTTTTCTACCTTTCTATAAATTCCTCTATGTCTTCTTGAGACGTTCCGAAATATTTCACGTTCTACTGTCTTAACAGCCGGTCGGCTCGTGTTTCTTTAAGATATGTAATATCATACTACCTGTTCTGGTGTCAGGTTTGTGCATTCGGAAATTTATTTAATGTATGCGGCGGTGATGGTACTGGATATTCTGATTGTCTACTGTTATCTTGTTCTGGAACGGTAGGTGGTTCTTCTTATAAGTGCTGCATGTTCGCAGTATATTGCTGCATCCATACATTGTGAGGGTCATTCCTGTTCCTGGTAGATTATACCAAAGATTGCCACGGTTGCCGGCATTTTCTCCGCGCCGTGCAAATTTGTACTATGAGCCGGTGGTGATGGCTATTGGTCCATATTATACCCTCAAAATGGGATATGAATGGGAAAACCCCATGGGGTATTGTTGCGACTATCCTTGGTTGAGGGCTCTGCTGAGTGGCGGCATTTTGCTCATCTACAGTTTTAGTGACAGATGTTACTTTATATTACTTTATCTGTTTTACCTTGTCTGACGCATTACGTCTGTGGCGTTAAAAATCTCCAATATTTCCGAAATATCAGAATGAACCTCGTCGTTCGCCTGATGCCACTCGACAGCGTCTTTTCCAAAAAGTCGGCGTAGCTCGAATCGGACTAATTTTTTCTAAATAGCTTCAATGTCATTTTTAGTTTTCATATTGTGTTGCCTCGCTTCATGCATTAATTGCTCTGGCGACATATCCGTGAAGAGACTATGTAGCCTTTATTCTTCGCCTGCCAGTGAATGGATTGTTGTTGGTTTCGTTTCCATTTTGATTGGTTATTAAAACAACGAAAAGATTACATTTTTGTTTTTATTATAATACGGCTTAAAAGACGTTTATTTATACCATCTAAACAGGTACTAAAATGTTATTTATTTGTTTTAAATTCGTGTAATTACTTATTACGTGTGTTATTCAGTTTCTATATACATCTACTATAACATCTATTCATTCCAAGAGAAATTAGATTACTTATACTTATTTCTAATTTATATTTATCAGTCCTTGCTAATGTAAAGTTTATTTGTTTTCTTAACGTAATGTATCTTCACTCAATATACACCTTATTTCTATTCGCTTCTTAAATTCTAAAATAGTTGTTTTGACTCGGTTTTTATTTAGCTTATTATTATTTATTTACTAATAGTACTTATTATAACAAACTACTTCTGTTAGTAATGAATATTTTTACTATTTTTATTATTAATATAGAAGGCGTCAACGGTTATATGTTTTCAAGTAGTCTTTCATTTCCCATAACTAATTTCAAATGGCATGAAGCAAAAGAAAACTAAAATTGGAAAAACAACTTCGTCAACGTTATGGAAAATACTAGTATACAGCTTCTTAATTCTTAATAAATACAGAGAGAATTTTTAAGAAAGATTTTTTTTTCAACTACGAGGGTAGATTAATAAGTTTCCGGCCTAACAAAGAGATGGCGCCACTAGGCCTACCTTGAGGTGGCGTTCTATAGTACAATTCTTAGATAGCTTGTAGCTATAGTTTCAGTCCGATCGCCATATTAGTTTAGGTTTGAGAGCACGCTGAACAAGACGCCTCTGTGTTTTTCGTAAAAATGGAAAAGTTGGAAAAGCGTGCTGTCATCGAATACTTTTATTTGAAGGGGTTAACGCCGAAGGAAATTAAAGAAGAAATGGACTCAACACTGGGGACATCCTGTCCATCATATTCAACCTTTAAGCAGTTGGTTTCCAAGTTTAAAACAGGTCGTCTGAGCACCTCTGATGAGCCTCGCTTAGGGCGCCCCGTTGAGGTCACAACTCCAGATATGATTGAAAAAATCTATCAAATAGTGCTGAAAGACCGCAGATTAAAAGTGCGTGAGATAGCTGAAATCTGTAAGATCTCATACTAACGTGTACAAAATATTTTGCACCAACATATGTATATGGAAAAGCTCTGTGCAAGATGAGTGCCGCGATTGCTAACAGTCGACCAAAAATTGCTTCCGAAGAACATTTCTACCGCCAATTTGGCGTTGTATAAGCATAATCCAAGCAAAGTTTTACATCGATTTGTAACCGTTGACGAATCATGGATCCACCACTACACTCCTGAAACCAAACAACAGTCTAAACAGTCCATTGGACCAGGGGCACCAACTCCAAAGAAAGCAAAAACAATTTTTTCGGTGAACAAGGCTATGGCTACTGTTTTTTGGAATTCAAGAGGTATTATATACATTGATTACCTTGAAAAGGTTAAAACTATCACTGGTCAATGCTACGCAGACTTATTGCACGTTTGAGCCACGAAGTGAAAATTAAACGACATCACCTGGCGAAGAAAAAAATCTTGTTTCATCACGATAACACACCAGCGCACACGTCAATTGTTGCGCTGGCTAAAATCGACGATCTGAAGTCTGAATTGATGCCGCAACCTCCCTACTCTCCAGACCAAGCCCCGAGTGACTATTATCTGTTTCCTAACCTCAAAAAATGGCCTGGCCATAAGAGATTTGCGGACAATGAAGAATTAAACGAAGCTGTAAATGGGTATTTTGAGGAGGTTGACGAATCAGTCTACAGAGATTGCATTATTAGACTAGAACACCACTATGAGAAATGTATCAGCCTTGGAGAAGATTTTGTTGAGAAATAAAAAAAAATTCTTAAAAACGTTGTTTTTCTTGATCAAGCCGGAAAATTATCAATCTATCCTCGTATTTATGCAAAAAAATTTGTTTATTATCATTTATTAGTTGTCAACAACAATAAGAAATTATGTCCTGGTTGGCTTTTCTAGATTGTTCTTTAAAGATGTGAAACATATTGTTTGTTTGGATATTTTCTAAGTTGTGGATTATTAATTTATTTATTTATTTATTATTAATTATTTATATTGTTTAACTTTCAAATAGTCATCTATTACTTATATCCATCCGGTTTTGTAGATACTTGAACAATTTTCTTCCAGTTCTGTTTTAAGTTTATTATTTATTGTCAATTATTATTTAAACTGTTTGTTATATAATTACGCGTTAATTAGTTAATTAATACAGGTAAACATGCTATCCATTTTGTCCATTTCTGATGTCCTTCGTTGAAAGAAAAGAACAAAAAAGAATTTACTGGTTTAATTTTAAGTTATTATATAATTTTAAGATATTATTGCTTTATTTTTTAGGATACCTACTCTTTTCTTCCATAAATGTTCGACGTTGTCCTTCTGGTACAAGCGTACCGTGTTTTTACCTTGTACTTATTCAAATTTACAATATTAAAATAGTATTTATGTACTTATTATTATTTATTTAGGGGAGAAAAATTTTTGTAAGTAATTTGCGATTTCTGTTCACATAATTATAATTATCTTTTTCCTTTTTTTTTTATATATGATAGCTATAATAGTTTCTTATGTGCCAGTGACAGTTATTTATCCATTATTGTTAATTAGCATTGACGTTGAAATTTTACTTTCTTTGCAGTGCATCGTTGCACTGTATTTATTTACTATGCAATGATATTGCTCATTGTGGCTAACTAGACAAAGAAGATCCCGCAATTCTTGTGTGCTATAAAAATACCATCAAAAATTTCCAATTCAATTTCCACCATTGCTGTGGTTCACACAAGTTTGAAAAACCTTATTGAGACTGGAAATTCCTATTCGTTCCCAGACTTTCGCTGTTTTCAATTTTCAGCTATAAGCACCATTGATGACATATAGGCTATACGTGTATATTTGTGCTTCTTACAGCAGACAGCTATACCCTTTCTGTTTGAGTTAGTCTCACTGGCATGCACGCACATTCACTTATTAGTATTAACAACAATTTACCAGAACAATACACTATTGTTTTACTTGTATACTATATGATATACCTAATATGTTCATTTAATATATATATATATATATATATATATATATATATATATATATATATTCTAGCATCCCCCATCTCGGCTTCGCCCGAGATAATAATTTAACTGATTTCATAAACAATTCAATAATATCTGAATAAAAAGTACTCTATATGTACATAGTTGCTTCAATGTAGCGTCCACTTCAAAAAGTTGATATTTTGCCGATCGTTTTATACAATATGTATATTAAATCTGGCTTCGATGGAGAAAATTGTACTTTCTAGTTCGAGCGGTAAAAAAAGATATCCAGCTGTCTCGAGACAGCGTTTACAGAGAGTATCATCTTCGGACTATAAGAAATGTCTCGGGACGAATGCTATAGAGAGTTTTCTGTTAGGGAGTTAGAATACAATATCCAGGTATCACAGGACGACTCTTACTGGGAGAGCGCGTGTTCGAATGATAGAATACGAATCTCTTCATAGAAGTCGTACTGACGTACTGGATATTGTTTCCCACCAACTGTACAAGACACTCCCCTTAGAAGTCGTTCAGAATTATCTGGAAATCGCATTCTATCATCTGAATACGAAACTTTCCGTAGAAGTTGTTTCGACATACCTGAACATCGTTTCCTCCCAACTAAATACGATACTCCCCGTAGAAGTCGTCCCGAGAAAGGTAGCATGGCTTTCTAATGACTAAAGACAATACTCCCCGTGGAAGTCGCTTGGAAAAACCTAGATATCGTATTTTATCGTCTCAAAATTTTCCCCTAGAAGTTGATTTCCGCATACCTGAACGTCGTTTTCTATTAACAAAATACAATATTTCCCGCAGAAATCGCCCAGGGACACCTGCACATCGCATTCTATCATTCTATCATCCAAACGCACAACTGCCTATAGTAATCGTCTTGAGGCAACCGGATATCGTAGTCATCCACCCGTACACGTCAATACAATATTTCTCAGTAGAAACCGCATTTAAAATGTGTGTTATATATATATATATATATATATATATATATATATATATATATCCATATAGTTTTGAGTTTATGGTAAAGAACCTTATTTTGCCATCATTTCTTTTGTTCAAACTAAAAAACATAGTCTCTTGCGACAATTCTGAAGTAAATATAAGGTATAAAAATAAAAATATAATTTGTCGTCACAAACTATATTCAGTATGATTTGGTATACAGAACTATTTTATAAAATTCGGTGAGAGAGATAGAAAGAGCGAGAGAGAGAGAGAGAGAGAGAGAGAGAGAGAGAGAGAGTGATTTTCCCACATAAGAGAAAATAAACTTTACAAAAATCAAACGATACCCATAAACTGTGAGAGTAGTGTCAGATTAACATGAAGAACAAAAAGGATTATTCCGACAAACGTCACATCTTCTTTAGGATACGAATCCCAAAGTTCGATATGAACATTCGTTTGAGCTGGCCTAGTATTAATACTTTAAGTGGACTACTTTGAGTTGATGTTCACTTTTCAAGGCACCACCTAGTGGCCGCTGGTGAAACTGATCGTTAAAACCATTAACTTAATTTGTCGATTAAAGTAAAATGATTTGCAATAAAAAACATAGCCTATGTCCTTCCCAAGATAATATAGAATCTATATGTCAAATTTGTTGTACTGAACGGAACTGTACTGAACCGATGTCAAAACAATCGGTTCAGTAGTTTTTTCGATTATCGTGTACAAACAAAAACACGCTTTGTTTTTTAAATTAGTATTAATATTAATATAAATATGAATATGATATGATATGATGTGATATGATAGGATATATTAGTAGGATATATGCTGAGTTGTTTTCCTCCCATGTGGCTTCTTGGTTTGTGTAATATTGTGAAATATATATTGTGGGATAGTCGACCTAATAGAGAGAGGGTATGTGGCTCGACAAGGACCTACTTTTTTTGTAAAAATCTGGAATTTTGTTCAAATCCTTCTGGATTTGATTCTTCTATTAGGTGTTGTTCTCCTGAACAACATGCACTTTATAGAGTTAGAAAATTCACTCTCTTTCTATTTCCTTTGGATGAAACAAAAATCCCAAGTGCACATATGTGTATTTAGCGTGGCAGCTATCAGCTGCTGCTGCTCAGCTGAGTACAGCTAATAGAAAAATGTCCGGATATAAAACTTTCCTGTATATATTCTTTTCCTTTTAGCTGAAAGGATGGCTCGAAAAGAATAAAAAGGTATTTGCCACTAACTTTTACAATCTAGTGAGCTGGACGACAAGGGGGAAGGGTTCACGAGTATAGCATTCAGGACACGTATACAAATAAATATAATATATATACTACGTCGTATAATTGCAAATGAAAACAGGACATGTTATATGAATATAAATATGAAAATAATATATTAACCTGCATATGAAATATATCATTTTTCCTTTGTATATTGACAATAAAATATTGTTTTGAACTGTATCTATGTATACTGTAATAAGTACATCATACATGCATAAATATACCACAACGCGATGACAACAGGGTCGTAACGGGTTCCATTCTATTTTTTTTATCGTTTTAATAAAAATTTCGAAAACAGCAAACGACTTATCACAAGGGAAAAAGAAAAATTTTCATTTCATTCACATGCTTTAACGTTTTCGACAGCTCTACAACATGGCCGCACCTCATGCTTGATTACTACATGCACGTATATTTCGCAATTTCAACTATTGCTTTTTTCTTCACAACAAGATTTTCACTTTCTAGCCGGGAATTTATAGGAAAACTGCGCGAGATGATATTCTTTTATTTTCATGTTTTCTGCGTGTACTTTCCAAAGACTGTAATCTTTGTAAGTCCCTATCTTTGCAATTATTAAACAACTTACATAAATTATTGCTATTTTTAAAGAAAATTTGAATGTTATATTTCCGAAAATTTCTTTTAATTCTTTCAGAAGCATTGCTTAAAGTTTTTACATTCTTTTGATTTTGTGAATAGGGATATTTTAGAACATGGTATTAATAATAAGTATAAAAGGGAGAGTCTTGTATTCACATTCTTAGGAATCGGAATAATGTGAATTTAATGTTATAGTCTAGTAAATTGGACAACATTTATCATTCCTTATTAAATTGGTTTTGAATAATTTGTTTGAGGGGGAATGTAGATTTAATTTACTAAATTTGGTAGTGGGGATAGGGTAGATATAGATTAGAATATAAGGTTTAGTTTAGTCCCTGATGAAGAGCCGTAATGAGTTCGAAACGTTGGACTGCATCTTCCATTAGGTAAGGGTGTTGGGGACAGTCAGATTTCACTTTACTAACAAATTTTTTCAGCTAATATTTTATTTTCAGATTACTCTACGGGGGTGACTGTATACAAAGACAGTCTGACTGTCATTATAATTTTTAATTTTAATTTTAATTTTTATTATTTTTGTGTAGTGATGTATTAATGTTAATGTATTGATATCGTTAGGTATGGTTTTCAATAGATTTGATTAGACTGTAAGACCAATGAAAAAATATTTATTAATTTGTATATAAGCAGTCAAAAAAAGTCCAATTAAAATACTTTTACTCTAATATATAAACAGAAGCTACTTGCCGTGGTGGCAACTACGCCGTAGCTTCCTCACGTGCGGGACATTCTCTCGGTCGCTTTTCGCTCTTTTTCTCGCTGTATCCTTCCTTCCTTCATTCATTTCTCCGTCTCTCTCTCTCGCTCTCTCTGTCTCTCTGGCTCCAATGGCTCCCTTCCTTCTATGCTTCTTCCTCTTCATTGCTCTCTCGGCGCACGAGCCTAAAGATGGTCCGGCTACTCGTGTAGCTCCGCTGTTCCCTGGTAAGTCGGCGAAATAAACGGGAAGCCGGTGGATGACGGTGGTAAGCGGGTTCGAGATAGATGTTATATTTTTGCTGGTACTCTCTCGATTCCATCACATCCTTCGGTAGCACGACGGAAGTGCGTATCAATCAGGTCGTGCTGCATGAATATGAACAGGTGGTAATCAGAAGTTCGTATATTTGACGAGTACGTTGCGCGCGGCAACACTTCACATTCGAACTCCAACATGGTGTTTTTGACGGTTTCCATAGCACGCGGCCGGGCGTTTTCATGAAAGAGAATGACTTTGCGCTTATCGCTCATGATTGCTGATCAATGTTCAATTAATTTCTGGTGCAAATTATTCTGTTATGAATTGTATACCTCGGCAGTGCCGGTTTCATTCGGTTTAGCAGCGTGTAGTACAGCACATTCTGTTGGTCACACAAAATGCACAGCAATACCATTTGGCAGTGCATGTTCCTTTGCTACACATAAACATTCTCGCCCGCATCTAGCTCTCGCTTCTTCGGCCGGCCGTGGATATTCTGTTTTTGTTTTGATGTGGACGGCTGGCCTGGGTTCACCCATGACTTTCTACACGTAGAATTGTTATAGTAGATTCACTTTTCATCACCAATCACAATACGCCACAGAAAACTCTTCTTTTGTTGCCTGGCAAGCAAAAACAGTGCGATGTTATAACGATTCAAAATATCACTCTCGGTCAAATCATGTGGCATCCATTTTTCTTCTTTATGATGATTCCCGTCACGAGTAATCGTTTGCCAACTACTCTGTCACTGACTCCTAACTGATTAGCGAGTACTGTCTGCGTTTGAGCTGAGTTTTCGTGCAATAATGCTTGTAATTCGCTATCTTCAAAATTTTGTTTTTTGTCATTAAAATCAGTATCTCCACTTCTGAACAACTGAAACCACTCGTTACATATTCTAAGCAATGGAGCTTTTTCGCTATAACATTCTTGAAACAGTCGGTAAGTTTCTGCTACACTTTTTTCCAATTACAGTAGTGCAAAAGGACATGTCGAAAAAATGATTTATTCGGATTCATTTTTCACTGATTGAAAGATTATAATGTTCATACAAATGATGGCGCCTATTAATTCAATTGTAACGGTATATGTCAGAACTAAAAAATAAGTATTAGATCCGACAGAGCTGACTGTTCGTAATACTTATATCACCATCTCATCTCCTCCCTTACCTAATTGAAGACTTATCCAACGTTTCGAGCTCGCTACGGCTCCTCATCTGAGAAGAAACTAAACATTATATTCTAATCTATATATACCCATCCCCATCACCAAATTTAGTAAATTAAATATAAATTCCTCCTCTACACAAATTCTCCAAAACCAATCAATTTAATAAGGAATGATAAACACTGTCCAATCTACCAGACTCTAACATTAAATTCACATTATTTCGATTCCTGGAAATGTGAATACTTTCAAGACTCTCCCATTTATACTTATTATTAATACCATGTTCCAAAATATCCACATTCACAACATCAAAAGAATTTAAAAACTTTAAACAATGCTCTTTTAAATCGAAAGTAATATGTGAGCTACCTAAACTATATTTATGTTCAGAAATTCTCTTTTTTAAATATCTACCTGTTTGTCCAATATATTATTTATCACAATACATGCAATTAATCTTGTAAATAACTCCTGATTTTAAGCATAAATCATCCCTATCTTTGCAATTATTAAACAATCTACTCAAATTATTGCTATTTTTAAAGAAAATTTGAATGTTATATTTCCGAAAATTTCTTTTAATTCTTTCAGATAATCCTCTAACATATGGCACGACAATAATGTTACCTCCGTTAACATCAATTCCTGTACTGTCTATTTTCGGTATTATAAATGTCAAACAAACTCTCAGTAATTAATCTATTAACAAATTCAATTGGATAACCATTATTAATGAAAGTTTCTCTTACTATCTGTAAATTATTTTGTCTAAAACCTTTATAATTTTATTGCTCTGTCAATGACACCTTTTAATGCTCCAATTTTGTTTCTGAATTGGTGGTGTGAATTAAAATCTAAAAATCTACCTGATCAAGTAGGCTTTCTGTACCAATTAAATTTCACCTTATTATTACTACATCTAATGACATTAATGTCCAAAAGACTCAACTGACTATTAACCTCAACATCCCTTGTAAATTTAATTCTGTCATGCACAGAATTAAAAACATCCACCATTTCATCCACAAAAACTTCTCGAACAATTGTACAGATATCATCAACATATCTCTTAAATATCGATAGTTCAAAAAGCAATTTTGACAAAGCTATACTTTCTGATTTTTCCATAACTAAATTAGCTATAACCGCTACAAAGGTGACCTCATCGGACATCCGTATTTTTGTTCATAAAATTTATTATCAAATGAAAAAATTCTGTTATTAAAAACTAAATTAATTGCTTTAATAAATTCATTCATTGTTAATTTTGTATGTAAATTAATTTCATGCCAGTTCTCCTGTATAATATCATTGAACAATTCTAAAGGTACATTTGTAAACAATGATACTACATCCAATGAAATCATCTTGTAGTTTTTCGGAATAACAATATCTTTCATTTCATTGTAAAAACACCAACTATCCTTAAGATAAGAACTAGTTCTTCCAACTATCTTAACCAATATATTAGATAAAAATATAGAAATATTATAAGTTGGGAAATGTAGAGAAGATATTATTATTCCAAATGTCAGATTTTCTTTATGAATCTTGGGAAGCCCATAACATTTTGCTACAGTACAATTTTCACATTTTAAATACCATTTTCACATTAAATTATACTACATCATTTATATATTCATTTCTGTTCCAATTATTTAATAACTCCTTCAAATTATTTTGTAGCTTAATGATATGTAGATTACCAATCTTCAAATAAGTACTATCATCATTTAATATATTATTTATAAAATTTATGTAATCAATTTTATTGGAAGCTACAGTTACATTACCTTTGTCGGCCTTTTGGAAGATTGTATTAGGGTTATTTCTCAATAAAATTCTTCGCGGTAATTAAATCATGTATAAAATTACTATTTAAAACATTATGAAATTTATTTTCTCTTTTAAAATTACTAATGACATTAACTAAAGATGACCTACATTCCTTTTTCATTTCATCATTTAAACCAAAAAGATTACTTTCAACCTCCGCGATAATTTCTTTCATCGGGAGATTATTTTTACAATATAATATTACATGTTTGGCACCTTTAGACATGATGTTTATTACTTCATTTGGTATCTCCTTGTCTGTTAGATTCCTAAACCAATTTTTATTGTTTGCATTGTTAATCTGATAGCTTTAAAAGTGTTGGTGGATGTTTTTAATTCTATACATGACAGAATTAAATTTACGAGGTAGGTTGAGGTTAATAGTCAGTTAAGTTTTCTGGACATTAATGTCATTAGATGTAATAATAATAAGGTGAAACTTAATTGGTACAGAAAGCCTAATTGGTCAAGTAGGTTTTTAGATACTAATTGAAACCGCCAATTCGGAAACAAAATTGGAGCATTAAAGGGTGTCAATAAATTCAATTTATTAATAGATTAATTGCTGAGAGATTGTTTAACAATGGTATTACCGAAAATAGACATAGTGCAGGAATTGATGTTAACGGAGGCAAAATTATTGTCTTGACATGTGTTAGAGAATTATCTGAAAGAATTAAAAGAAATTTTCGGAAATATAACATTAAAATTTTCTTTAAAAATAGCAATGATTTGAGTCGATTGTTTAATAATTGCAAAGCTGGGATGATTTATGCTTAAAATCAGGAGTTGTTTACAAGATTAATTGCATGGATTGTGATAAAAACTATATTGGACAAACAGGTAGATATTTAAAAAAGAGATTTTATGAGCATAAATATAGTTTACGTAGCTCACATATTACTTCTCGTTTAAAAGAGCATTGTTTAAAGTTTTTACATTCTTTTGATTTTGTAAATGTGGATATTTTGGAACATGGTATTAATAATAAGTATAAACGGGAGAGTCTTGAAAGTATTCACATTTCCAGGAATCGAATTAATGTAAATTTAATGTTAGAGTCTGGTAGATTAGACAATGTTTATGATTCCGTATTAAATTGATTGATTTTGGACAATTTGTGTAGAGGGGGCCTTTATATTTCATTTACTAAATTTGGTGGTGGGGATGGATATATATAGATTAGAATATAAGGTTTAGATTAGTTCCTGATGAGGAGTCGTAGCAAGCTCGAAACGTTGGACAAGTCTTCAATTAGGTAGACAGTCAGACTGCACTTTACTAACAAAGATTTTTTTCAGCTAGCATTTTATTTTCAGATTAGTGTACGGGGGTGAATGTAAACAAGGACAGTCTGACTGTCATTATAATTTTAATTTAATTTTTAATTTAATTTTTTATTTTTAATTTTTATTTTATTTTTATTTATTTTTATTTTTATTATTTTTTTTTATTTTCTTTTATTTTTAGATTGAATTGATTGGACTGTAAGACCTATAAAAAATATTTATTTTTACAAGACGCCTCTGTGTTTTTCGTAAAAATGGAAAAGTTGGAAAAGTGTGCTGTCATCGAATACTTTTATTTGAAGGGGTTAACGCCGAAGGAAATTAAAGAAGAGATGGATTCAACACTGGGGATATCCTCGCCATCATATTCAACCGTTAAGCAGTAGGTTTGCGAGTTTAAAAAGGATCGTGTGAACACCTCTGATGAGCCTCACTCAGGACGCTCCATTGAAGTCAGAACTTCAGATATGATCGAAAAAATCCATTATATAATGAGGAAAGACCGCAGATTAAAAGTACGTGATATCTGAGACCTGTAAGATGTCATATGAACGTGTACAAAATATTTTGCACCAACATTTGTATATGGGCAAACTCTGTGCAAGATAGGTGCCACGTTTGCTAAAAGTCGACCAAAAATTGATTCAAAAGAACTTCTACTGCCAATTTGTCGTTGTATAAGCGGAATCCAAGCGAATTTTTGCATCGATTTGTAACCGATGATGAAATTTGGGTCCACTACTACACTTCTGTAACCAAACAACAGTCTAAACAGTGGATTGGACCAGGGGAACCAACTCCAAGGAAGTTAAAAACAATTTTTTCGGCGAACAAGTTTATGGCTACTGTTTTTTTGGGATGCAAGAGGTATTACATACATTGATTACCTTGAAAAGGGTAAAACTGTTACTGTTCAATACTGCGGAGACTTATTGCAACGTTTGAACCACGAAGTGAAAATTAAATAACCTCATTTGGCGAAGAAAAAAATCTTGTTTCAACACGATAACGTACCAGCGTACACGTCAGCGCAGCCCCGAGTGACTTTAATCTGTTTTCTAACCTCAAAAAATGGCTTGGCGTAAGAGATTTGCGGACAATGAATAAGTAATTGAAGCTGGAAATGGGTATTTTGAGGAGCTTCACGAATCAGTCTATAGAGATGACATTACTAGACTAGAACACCGCTATGAGAAATGTATCATTCTTGCAGGAGATTATGTTGAGCAATAAAAAAAATTCTTAATAACGTTGTTTTTCTTGGTCAGGCCGAAAACTTATCAATCCACCTTGGTATTTGTAAAAAGCATTTAATTTTTAACATTACTTTTCTAGTAATAATAACTGAAAATTTTGTATAAATAATAAAATGAATATACGATAACGTTGATGATGATGATGATTCTGATAAAATATTAGAAGTAATAATTCTAATTATGAGGTTTATACTTTGAATGACCATTTAATTTAGTCTATAATATCGTAGTACGAACTATAAATAATTTATTATCAATAAATTTATTACAAATCGCAATAAACTTTTGAAAATGCTAGCTTCGAAGTTACAATAATTTATAAATAATGATCGCAACGATTGAATTACATGTTTTTAATTTATGTACAATATAAATCTTATGTAAATGATATTTGCATATCAATGAGAGTAATATAAACTCTTTGTTCTAATGTTTTAACTTGAAGCAAAATGTAAAAATGTACCAGAACTTAAAAGAAATTAATTACTTCATTAAAAATTGAAGAATATAAGCTGTGAAGCTAATGTTGATGAAATACCAGGTTTTGTTTTCAGATCATCTGCTGCATCATCAGGCATAATTTTTTTATTCTACATAGCATGTGTAATAGCTTAATACCAACTATAAAAACATATTAAGTTTTTATTATTTAGTATTGTCTATAAACAGTGTTATTTACAATGTACTTACTTTGTGCATGATTCTTTTATATTATTGATAAATTCTAAATCTTTGTGATGCATTGTATGTATGAACCTTTAATCACATACAGTACATACATATAATAATAAACTCTGATCAGTGGCTATGATTATAATAAAGCCGCTTATTATATACTATATAACTATATACTATGTATTAAAGCGTTTTACTATATCCCATGGTGCGGTAACGTCACGATATATTGTATCAAGTCAACTTACTATATGAAGCGTCTTACTCTGAACTTTTGCTGCAGTTCGTGGCGTCTTAATCTGAACTCTTTTACTATGTATTTCTATTACTATATATATACCTTGACCGCGTGAAATTTTTTTTTCTTTGCGATCTCCGCACCCATCGCCGCCTCCACGGGCGATAGTCGTGAGATCGCCATACGGACGTGACTTGGCTGATGATGTGACCGGCCCATCTCCAATGCGTATTGACCGCCCCTTCCGGGGCTGGAAACTGCAGGAACACCGCTTCCTTCTTTGCGAACTTATTTTGAAACTCCGTGCTGTTGTCTGTGAGTAAAAATTTTGGGCAACCAGACTTAAAAATAATTAGCTCTTCCAGAGCTTTTAACACTGTTTACCTAGTGGCTTTTCGCAACGGTCTTATTTCTACGTATTTCGTAGAGATCCACTATCACCAGTAAATATTTATATTGGCCTTTGCTGGGGGGGGGGGGCGGTCCCATAATATCCATAGCTACAGTTAAGCATAGACCCTCTATATTCATTATTGACATCAATCCTGCCGGTGCTCTGTATGAGACTTTATGGATCTGGCATTCGGGATAGTGTCGCAAGTATTTATACGTGTCCGCTCATATTGTGAGCCAATAGTAATTGAGGATATGGAGAGTCTTTTCTACTCCAAAATGCTCTAATGTTGCTGTGTTATGGCATTCGTGCATTATTCTCTCTCTCTATCTTTCGATAAGATCACTAACTTCCAATTCTCTGTGCCTGTTCCGAGTGTCTCGGTTGTCGTATTTGGTTGATGTTTGTATAGCAGACTGTTTACGACTTTCCAATTTCCTAATCTTTCGGACTCATGGAGCATCTCTATAGACGTGAGAAAAGCGGTGTATCACGTCGTTTCGGTCGGAGGTCGAGATAATGCATCCGGTATCTTGTGGAGCGCGCCTTTTCTATAGACGATATTTCTGCTATAGACCTGTAAGGCCGTGACCCATCGTGCCAGACGTCCTGTCCGATTTTTCAGGGTGTCCAGCCATCTGAAGCTGCTATGGTCGGCCACGATCGTGAAATCCCAGTTTAAAGATAACCCTGATTTCTGGACAGCCCATAGCACCACTAAACACTCTTTTTCCGGTACTGTATAGTTGATCTCTGGCGCATATAGCGCTCTGCTAGCACCTGCTATGGGATGCTCTTCTCCCTGAATTATCTGGCTCAGCACAGCTCCGTCTGTAAGACGTACGGACTGTTTGGTATGGGCCTTGTCAGCACTGGTACTTGCGTTAGCAAGATTGTCAATTTATGAAAAGCCTCCTGTTGTTCGTCTTCTCACGTTCATCGTACATTTTGCTTTAGCAGTTTTGTTAGGGGTAGCTTGACTTCTACTAGGTTTTCAATGAAGCGTGCGCACCACCTAACCATTCCGAGGAATGCTTGGAGCTGCTTTATGCTTCTTGGAGCTGGATATTCGCTCACTCATTTAATCTTGTCAGAGTCTGTTCGCAAGCTATTCTTATCGACGATATACCCTAGATATTTTACCTTTGGGCAGAAGAATTCGAACTTCCCTTAGTTTATTCGAAATCCTACTTCTTTGAGGTGCTGTAACACGGCCTTTATTTTCTGAGTATGTTCTTCGAACGAATTGGTAGCGACGATGATATACAAAAACTAAGGGTAACCACTCACAACCAAAGATGACACCCATGCCGCGCTGAAAGCTGGTCCATAGGGTTTTCGTGTATACTCGTAGAGACCCTTATGTGTTACGGAAAATGCCATTATTTCTTTGTTTTGCTCGTCTAACGGGGTCTGATGGTAGGCCTGGCTGAGATCTATCTTCGATCAATATCGAGCATCCTGGAGGTCACCAAGAAGTACGTCCATATGCGGCAACGGATACGCATCCTTTTGGGTGATTTGGTTTACCACTGCGTAATCTATACAGAAACGGATTTTGCCATCTTTCTTGGGTACTATTACTGGACAACTACTCCAGGAGCTGTTTGAAGGCTCAATAATTCTTTCGCTCAGTAATCTGTCGATTTGAGCGTGCACCTGTCGGAGTAATTTGTTGGGAATGTGACGTAGCCATTGTTTAATGGAACGGTACCCTTGTACGTCAATATGATGTGGCGGTAGTTTTTCCAGGGGTAGTTTGGTTCATGGTTCTGGCAGCAAGCCTCTGAGGCTACTTTCAAGTACTTCTCGCTCTCTTTGATTCAGCGTGGTCACGCCCGCTACTGCTGCTAATGCAGTTATCACATACAGGTGGTCTCCCTACCTGCTTGCAAATTTTCGAAATATTTTCCGGGATTTCCATCCATTCCCAGAATGACGACATACTTCAGTGAGTTCGAGACTTTGAAGCGTGCTGTTCTTTCTTGATCGTCACACAGGTCTTCTGGTATGAGTTTCAGTACGTCTTCGATTGGAAGTTCTAAGCTTCTTACCGTTTCTTCCATTCTCTCAACAAATTCGTCGATGTCTTCTCGCGACTTTCCAGAGAAGTGCACTTGCCAGTGTCGGAGCCTCTGATCTGCTCACGTTTCTCTTATATACGTGCTGCCTCTGTTTCGCGTAGTCGACACGATGTGCGAGCCCTGGTTGCTTGTATGCGATGGTGGTATGCCTTGTGGTGCGTGCTGCGCATGCATGTTCATTAAGACTAAGCATTGCTGTATCGCTACTGCCAAGTTGTTAGCATTATTTTTTGTTTCCAGCACGTTGTTGTCATTATTTATACCGGTGCTATGTGACGGTACTGCCATTTCTATTGAGGGGTTACCTTGTGGTGAAGAAAGGTATTGAAATATTCGCCATGGTGGCGGCATATTGCTGTAGCTCTGTTGCGTGCTTACCGTCTGTCGGTTCTGCATTATTCCCTATTCAGGATTGTGTTTGTCAAGTGCTGTGTTCGTAGCTACTACTAGCTTCTTGTCGATTTCCAATCAGGACGTTCATTATATCGGATAACTCATGTGAATTTACTTCTGTTTTATCAATGTTGTCGGAATATTTCCATTCTGCTAGGTCCTTTTCGAAAAGACGTCGTGATTCACGTCGAGTTAGCCTGTCAGGAAGAACCTACAGTGACTCATCTACATTTATATTCTAGTGTCGAGCTTCTTTTATCAGCAATTCTTTGGTCATTTCGGCGAAAATACTTTTAGACAGTCTTTTTTCACTCGCCACTACATCGTCTTTGATCGGTATGGATGCCATTTCGACTTACTCTTAGTTAACAGTTAACTTAATTTAATTTGTTTAATTTGAAAAAACTATTTATAGTATAATTATTCCTAGTATAAACGCGATTATGAGTTCAAATCCCGGTCTCGGCCGATTGACACAAGCATCGCTGTAATAATTTACATTGATTTGCTTATGAACACATCGTAGACCTCCGTCGCTGATTAGCATCGATATTTGAAAGCATAAATAGAGCGACGTTAAATAACATAAACAAAACGCGATTATTTGTATGAATTAATAAAATTTTGGTTTTATGTTAAATTATTGTTTATTTATCAAAGTATTAATTAAATTCTAATTATTGTTATTATCCAACTTTGTTTATTATATTACTCGTTTAAGCCTGTTTCTTCTTTAATTACTCTACCAGGTTAACTGACAGCAACGCAAAAATAGCAAAAATTCTTCAGAATGGCTTATAATTATTTATAATTAATTATATTAATATATTTATATCGGTGACATAATTATGTTAGACTTATTCGAAATTGTTCATTTATTTCCTCTTGTTTGATTACAATGAAGTCTGTTCAGTTTTGGTCCTTGTTTAAATAATTATACTAATTATTTATTGCAACAGTCATCTAGAATTATCCAGTAACATAAATAAACATGTAGTAAAAGTTTTTTATTGCCAGCCAGTATTGTATATTTTAAGTAAAATTGATTTGTTCTTAAGAATTTATCTTTATTCAAGTTGAGTTTATTAGTTTATAATCTGTTATTAATTTTGCAAACTATTTCCCTTTCGCTGCGCTGCTGTTATCTTCCGATGCTACATATTACTTGAACGTTATCATAGACACACCTATTGTTGTCTAGATTAGTTGTTTGTTAATTACTGCTAAATTATTTATACATTTATGTTGTATTTTCTTATAATTTCCAGTTATTAGAGTTGAGGATGTCGTTTATTTAGTCCTGTTGTCGCATGTTATCAGATGTTATTATAATTTGTTATTAGTTTATTATTATTTAATTATTATTTGTTAGTTATTATTTGTTAATTATTATTATTTGTTATTTATTTTATTATTATTCAATTTATTAATGGTTTTTATTAGATATATCATTTATAATTATTTTAATATACCATCACTTAAAACTTGACAACCATTAACCTTAGAGAAACGCGTAAGAGAAAGTAAAATCTACAAATATCAAAAGATATCCATAACGTATGAGAGTAGTGTCAGATTAACCTGAAGAACAAAAAAGGGAATACCGACTAACATCACACCTTCTTTAGGATACGAATCCCAAAGTTGGATAGGAACATTCATTTTTTTTTGTTTTTTTTTTTTGTGAAGCGGGGAGGGGAAATCTTCTAAAGACACCTCTCTAAGAGAGGTAGTGTCGGATTCATGGAGACTTTGCTCGCATGCCTACCGACTAAAACCCCTCCCCACAGGGATTCCTACCCGGAGGTATCATTCCCTTTACCTGTTGGGATAAAATATTATTAAACGGAAAGGTGTAGGGGGTGGAGGAGTAGGAGTGGGATGTGGATAGGGGAGAGGAATTGGTGAGTTTTGGGGCTCTGCCTTCTTACAGGGGCAGAGGCTTACGTACGAAAACGAAGCACGGTGTGGCCGGTGGTCGCTGATGGGGTTACGGATCGTTGATCATGTGGCAAGGCCTCCTGTAGCGATCCGTCGATTTAGGACGGATACTATTCGGGGATTGGATTCCTGAGTTCGGGTGCTGTTTAATTGATTCTCTCAGATTTTTGGCGAATTTGTTCGCGTAATCGTTGAGAGCAAGAAGGTTAGTTTCCTTAAGTACTTGAGTGTTCCTTAAGTACTAAAGGGTGTTCAGGGAAGAGCGTAGCAGCCTCATGTAGGTGCCTTGGAGTCGCTGAAGTCTTTCTAGGGGGATGGATCCCCAGATGGGAATGGCTTATGTGGCAATGCTCCTGATGATGGCGGAGAAGGCTCTGGCCTTTGTTCTGGGTGACAAGGTTTTGCTATGGAAGAAAGGTTTGAGCTTTAAGAAGGCTTCTAGCATTTTTCTCCTAGTGAGGCGGAGGTATTTGTTCCAGGATAGGTTCCTGTCGAACGGCACTCCGAGTTATTTGACCGATTGGCTACACGGGATGGAGGAGCCTTTGATCGTTATATTTGGAGGGATGTGGTTTTGACGGGAGATGAAGATTGCACTGGACTTGCTCTCGTTGATGGAGAGTCTCCACCGTGAGTACCAGTTGATGAGGGCAATATCGTCCGCGTAGAGTGCCGTGGTAATTGTATCGTGTATGAGAAGATCATGGCAGAAAAAAGTAAAAATTAGGGGAGGAGAGCTTAGACCCTTGAGGGATAACGGCTGAGATGGCCTTTGGAGCGGAAAAGGAGTTGCCCACCCTAACTCGAATAAATCGGTCTGATAGGAACGACTTTATTATCCCGATCAAATAATGGGGGATATCATTGGCAATGAGCTTGAAAACGAGCCCGTCATTCCATACCCTGTCGAAGGCTTGCTGGACATCTAGCAGCAGCATCGTTGTGTGCAGCCGTCTGCTCATTTTGTCAGCAATGAGTTCCGTAACCCTGAGAAGTTGGTGACAGGTGCTGTGCCCTGTGCGGAACCCATGCTGACAGTCAGGTATGAGGTTTTTTCTGGTGGCCGAGGTGGAGAGGCGTTTTAGAATAACGCTTTCGGCCACTTTGCTTAGGGAGTTTAGAAGACTGATGGGACGATAGCTTGCGGGGTCGTTGAGGGACTTCCCGGCTTTTGGAAGACAGACAACTATGGCCGTTTTCAAGGCCTTGGGAAAGTATTAATGTCTTATCATTGCGTTTACGATATTGAAGATGGACATGATATGTTTATGAGGGAGGATTTTTAGTGTGTTATTATTGATTTTGTCAGCACCAGGGGCTTTCTTATTTTGAAGACTGCAAATGATGTCGCGTATCTGTTTGGGGGAGGTAGGGTCTGGGTGACATGCTCAAGAAAGCGTGAGAGTTCTGGTGCGCTGGGTCGAGGTGAGCACTGATTGCTGAGAGATGATGCGAAGATCTCGGCCTTTTCTTCAACGAGTGTGAAGGTTTGGCCATTTTGTTTGAGTGGTGGAAGGCAAGGGCGACTGCCTCGAATAAATTTTATCACCCTCCAGACGTTTTTGGGGTGAGTTTCGGCTTCAGTGATGAAATTGTTGGAGTGGCTGTTTCTTAGCTCGTTTATCCGAGAATGGATGTCCCTTTGTAAGGAGTTGAGTTGGGTTTTGAGAAGTGGAGTTCTAAGATGTTGCCATTTCTTTCGGATTCTATTTTTTTGCTTAATTAGCTTCAAAATACCGTCGGGGAGGTTATTATTAGTGCCCTGTGGAGGGCGGGAGAATGTAGCGATTCTAACAGCGTGGGTGATGCCATTCGACAGGGAGGTGATCTCTTCCTCGATTTGAGAGATCGATAATATCGGTCTGCATGGGAAGTCTGATGTCTCTTGGTTGAATTTGAGATGTTGCCAGTCGATGCGTTCTGTGTGTGACGGGGGAGAGATGTGTGATGCATGGAAGGCGAGGATCACCGGGCTGTGGTCTGAGCTCAGTGCACAGATTACTCGGGGGTCACTTATAGGGGTATATAATAGGGGTGTGATATTTTTGGTGAGAAAAATATCGAGAATGTCTGGTGCGTATTGTGGGGAGCCTGAAAAGTGGGTTGGGGGAGGGAGGAGCTTCCGCTGTAAAATCATACCGAATAGTTTTTTTGAGAAGGGCGCGGCCGTTGCTGTTTCTGGAGCCCCAGCCCTAAGAGGGGTGCTTAGCATTTAGGTCCCCGGCGATGATTGTGGGGGTGTTGCTGCTGAGAAGCAAGGCAAGATCTTTAAAGTTTTTTTGGAGTTGTGGAGGGTTATAGCATGCAATTACCCTCAAGGTACATTTCGGAGGGAAATTTCAACCCCTATTGTCTCGCAGATGGAGGTAGTTGTAATTCCACGGTGGCGGTGGAATTTGTGGACGAGGATTGCCACGCCCCCACCGTTAGAGAGCTCTCTCTCCTTCCTATACGTGATGCAGTTTGGAAGGAAGAGTTTGCGGGATGAGTTGAGGTACGTCTCTGTGATGCAGGCGATCTCGATGTTTTCCTCCTCCAAGAGTTGGAGGAGTTCTAGAAATCTATTTCTGCAGTGGATGTCGTAGGCGTTCCAGTTGAGGATCTTTATCTCGGAATTAGCCATTATTAGGTCTGGAGAGAGCGGCGGTTATGTTCGTGACGAACTGCATTATGATGTTTTGCAGTTCGAACGCAATGGGAGGCGAGTTGATTTGCAACGGTGCTGCTGATTCTGTTCTGTTGCTAACTATACCCGCATATGTGGTGCGGGTGGGGTTTGCCCGATTTTTATGAAGATTGGGGGTGATGCTCTTTTTCTGTATGAGCTACGGTGGGGGGGTGTTACCGGTTTTGGGGGCATTTACCGGCTTCACCAGTTTTTGGGGGAGCTTGTCCTTCTTTGGGGCTTTGGGGCAGCCCCTCTTAAGTTACCCTATGCTCTCCTTTGTAGTTAGCGCAGATGGGGCGCGTGTCTTTATTGTCATTTAGAGAACATGACGGGGTGGCGTTATTTTTGCTGCAAAAAGCGCAGGCCCATTCAATGTGGCAGTAGTTTGCCGTGTGATTATATTTGAGGCAACGCCGACACTGCGACGTGCCTTTCGACTTCCTCTTTGCCTCCACTTTTATGTTGAGGCCACCGATGGTGTTTAAGTCGAAGATTGACTTAGCGGCGGATGAGGAGGGGTCTAGGTGAACGGTCACTAGCGGCCAGATTTTTTCGTCGCTACGCATTCGGTGAATTCGTGGTGGGGTGTAACCTTTCGAATTTAGTTCATTCAGGATGTCTTCGTCTTGGATGGCTTCGTTAATACCACGAATGACTACTACCAAGTCCCGTTTTTCGGAGAGTTGGTTGGTGGTATATTGTATTTTAATGCTTTCTAGGCAGGCCATTAGGTGCCTGAAGTCGTCTACCGTTGCCGCGTACACCTTGACCGAGTCAGAGGTGTTGACGGCCCGACGAACGGAGATTCCGGCTTTCTCTATGGCGATCTTTAGTTTTGGCCAAATCATTTTTTGACGGATGATGATGGGGGTGGGGGTCGAACAGCAATGGTGGATTCTTTTTCAGTGTCAGAATCCAGAGCGTAGAGCGTTGGTGCGGATTTGGCAACGCGAATGCGTTTACGGCCTTGTTTTATGAACTCGGCTTCTTCGGTGATTCGGAGACGGTTATTTTGGTAGCGGGGGTGCAGAAAATTGCTGCCTCCTGAAAGAAATCCGTGGTGGACGAGGATGATATAGAAGTTCCGGTGGTGTGGCGTGATGTTGCCACTGATTGAGAGAAGGTTAGGTCTGTTGTGGTGGTGGTTATTATATTTTGTAAGCGGTCAATGTGATCCCGAAGGTCGATAATAATTTCTATCAGCTTTTAGGGGGGAAGCCCGTCGAGGTCGATGGTAAGGCCAGTTTCCATGTCCATGGAGTCGGACTTACAGGTGAGTGGAGGAAGGTGATTGCCTCCAGTTTGTGATGGGGGGGGGGTTAAGGGTAGAGGTAAAGGTGGGGTGTGGGAGATTATAGCTATGAAGAAATATTTAAATATGTAAATATAAATATAAATATAGAAATGTTTAAATTCTAAATAAATAAATAAATATATATATATATATATATATATATATATATATATATATATATTAGTTATAGAATTAGTTAAAAATGAGGTAAGTCAAATATAAATTATATAAGTTTAATGTAAGAAAGGTTAGTTTGAGTCTAAGATAGATGAGAATTTAAGTTAAAATTAAAATCAAGTTTAAAGTTAAAATTGAATTAAAATTAAAATTAAAAAATTTTAAAATTAAAGTTAAAATTTTTGAGGTTGGTTTTAAAAAGTTTTAAGAGTTTCTTACAAACTTATAATTTATAAATTATATCAATTATAAATTACAAGTTATGTAAGAGATAAATGAGAATTGATGTGTCGATGTTATGTCATTGTGTCTCATGACTGATGATGAATCACTGATGTTGATGAACATTCGTTTGAGCGCGCCTGGTATTAATACTTTAAACAGACTACTTTGAGTTGATGTTCGTAATTCAAGATGCCACCTAGTGGCCGCTGGTGGAACTTATTGTTAAAACCATTTACTTAATTTATTGATAAAAGTAAAATGATTTTCAATAAAAAAATATAGCCTATCTCCTTCCCAAGGTACTATAGAATCTATATGTCAAATTTCAGAAGAATCGATTCAGTAGTTTTTTCGGTTATCGTGTACAAACAAAAACACGCTTTGTCTTTATAAATTAGTATGATATGATATGATATGATGATAATTTATGATATAATATGATTATGATATGATATGATGTGACGTGACGTGACGTGACGTGAAGATGATGATGATGATATGAAGTACGATATGAAGTATGATAGATATGATATGATATATACAGGTCAATAGAAAAGAAATGATATATATGGATATGTAATATGTGAATGCTTGTATTATTTTGAATAATATTAATATAAATGAATTTATTTCAATTAAATGATTAGGTTTTAAAATGAACTGATTTTTAAACAGTGCAGCGAATGTGCATTTTGAATTTACACTTGTTGTGTTTAATATGAATATTGGTTTTGAGCAAGTATGCTATAAATACTTGTGTGCTACAACACGCAATACTTATTGTACATACTTTACATAAGGAAAGCGCTGCTGGCATTCCAAAATCATTTAACTATTATTATTATATTGATATTATTTCATGCAAATGAATATTTCTCAGTTTATTCAGCAAGCACCTTATATGTTTCAATATTTTTAAGCTTATATATTCAAGCTTAGTAGCTTTCTTTTTTTTTGTAAACATTAACAACAAGGTAATCCATCGACCATGTATCGTTACAGTACATAAAGTGCTTACTGAACATGTAAACATTAAGACTTAATTTATTTCTACTATATGGGCATATTATATTTTGAAATATTTATTCATTTATGTATGTAATACATTTATTGAATTTGTATATAGCGATGGGACAAAGGGGCAAATGTATATTCAACAGTGGTAAACAGATAAAATTGAAAAGGAAAATTCACATATATTGTGCAATACATGATATCATTTATGCGGACAAAAAAAGGTGATTCTAGTAATTAACATTGATTAATTAATTAACATAATTTACAAGCATGTTTTAATTTATAATTATAAATCTATAGGGACGGTATGGGCAAACAAAAGGGGTAATAAGAATGATGAAAAATACTAAATATATATCAAGCATCTGCACACTTATTAACTCGACTATTTACAAGATACGCGCGCGGCTACTACTAAAACCTATGTACTTGTTATTCACACGGACTTAATCCCGAACGGGTTCTATCGCGGGGTAAGATGCATTATGTGCACGCAGGACGCGGCGGCGCAGTAAGGGGGGAAACACGAGGACAAGCGTTACTGGTGATGTGGTGAGATCGGAGGGCGCGAGATATATTATACTATAAGCTACTGTACTAGCTGGACAAGCTTTCGATCTGGGAGGTTCTCGGCTTCGGGCGGCTGCAGTCTGGGTGGCAAGGGATAGGCCGTGCGGCGTTGATGAAGAACGGCTGTGTGGCAGTAGCGTCGCGCGGAAAACACCACAAAGATGGCGGCAGAGTCGGCCGCTCTCAGCGCGCACAGTAGCTTGATCTCACGCGGCGCGTCCTTGCGTTGCCTCGGGATGTGCACGGAAGGCACCCTAGCTGTCTCTGACCCTCGTCGTTTGTGGTATTCGTCACTATAGTGCGCGTTCGATATCGATATATTGAACTGCTCGCGATACTCGACCGTCGATAACGACGGTTACAATATATATAATTATTTTACGCGTATATTTATAATTATATATATATATATATATATATATATATATATATATATATATATTTATTTATTTATTTATTTATTTATAATATTTGAATTCATAAAATAATACTTTAGATTATATATTTAGAGTTATTCAAACCCATACTGTTACTAGAACTGAATGCATAACTAATGTAAAGAAAAAATATTGTAAATAATTAAGGTAGTATTAGAATTATTGAATTTTTATTAAATATAGTAGGTGGAATGTTAAAATAAAGATACACGAAATAATCTTTTAACATGAACTTTATTTCAAACGAGGAAAGAAAAGACGTCTGTTCAAACGAAAGGACAACGCAAAACCCACTACAGTACTTGAAATTGAAAACTCTGCAAGCCTTTGTGAGAAACTTAAAACCTATATAAAAACTGATCAGGCATTTAGGCAATAAACTCATAAATCATTTGCCGCGCAAGGCAGCAAAGACGCAGATCGTAATAAGTCACAGTGGACAGATATGTTTACATCTTTTTTACGATACTCTCCAATATTTAGTTTCAAGTATTTTTTGCTTTATTATTTATAGAAGGCTAAAATAATCTAACACGCCCCCTCAAAAATTACTTGAGTAAATACAATAATATATAATAAAATAAAACTTAATATTAGATATACGATAGTTCCTTTCAGTCTATATTCTTTCCTCGTTTGTTCTGGGAAATTACACACGGTCCAACATTTGTTGCAAGGAATAGGGAAACCCAGTAAAACCTATTCAAACCGTCTCTATTACTAATATGAAATATATATTAATGAAAACAATATGAATAATATTTTATTATTCCTCCATGCTCATTCCTTTTCTGAGTTCAAGGAATTTCACAGTTGGCAATGACTTTGTTAGTGCATCAGCAATCTGCTCCCCCGTGGAAATATGTTTCAATATTATTACATTTTTCTCTATTAGCTCTCTCGAGAAATGATATTTAATATCTATATGTTTTGATCGCTTATGATTACTTGGATTAATCGCTATACTTATACAACCGTTATTATTTTCATAAATTACAATCGGTTTCATGATTTTAATTTCTATACTATTTATTAAAAACTTTAGCCATAATGCTTCTTTAACACCTTCAAGTAAAGTCATATATTCTGCTTCTGTTGAAGAAGCTGTTACAGATGCTTGTCTTTTAGTATTCCAGCAAATCGTGAATTTTTCAAATAAGTTAAATAAGTAGCCTGTAGTACTTTTTCTATCAGTACCTTCATGACCACCCTAATAAGATTTAAGATAACCGCTTAAAATATTTTCACTGTTGCCTTTTGTATAAGTTAATTATAAATTCATCAAACCTTTAAAATATCTTAAAACTCTTTCTAGGTATTTCCATAGTTCTGTATTATTTTTATTTGAATATCTACTTAGAAAATGTTTTGCTGTACTCAAATCTAAACGCGTATAAATCATTACATATATTAAGCATCCGATATGATTTTGAAAAAGGGCGTCATATTTGTTATCTGAATTTAAATCATTATAATTTATATTATTTTCAACCGGTGTGTTTACAGCATCACGATCATTGATGTTAAATTAATTTCAAATCGCTTTTATATATGAACTCTAATTAAGAATGAGTACATCATTATGTCATTATTTCATAATTTCATAATTTCATAATTTCATTATTTCATAATTTCATTATTTCATAATTTCATTATTTCATAATTTCATTATTTCATAATTTCATTATTTCATAACTTCATTACTTCATAATTTCATTACTTCATAATTTTATTATATACATTAAATTACATCTTATTATAATTTTTTATTCCATGAAATAGTTTAATTTCTTTTAAATCTGTTATTATGAATTTATTCATTAAATAATTTTTAAAATTATTCATTGTGTGAATATCGGTTGTAACGATTACTAAATTATGTACGTAGAGTACAACATATATATTCTTAGATATTTCTCCTTTATTTAAATATATATGCAACGATCGATTAATGAATTTTTAAAACCATTTGCTATTAATGTTTTATCAAAAGTTTTAAACCAACATCTTACTGCTCGTTTCAATCCATATATATATATACATAGCTTTATTTAAATTACAAACTTGATTTGTTTTGTATTTAATTCCTTCGGGAATTTTCATGTAAATTTCTTTCTGCAATGAACCATTTAAAAATGCAGTTTTTACATTCATATGGTGAATAAGGAAATTATATTGCTTTGCAAACGAAATAATTAATCTAAAGCTTGTAATCCTTGCTACTGAAGCAAAAGTCTCATTATAATCAATTAAATATTTTTGATTGAAACTACGAGCAACAAGACGCGCTTTATATTTTAATGGATTTTCATGTTCATCATTTTTAATAGCGAATACCCATTTGCAATCTATAATATATTTGTTTTGTGGCTTAAATAATGTTTTAACATGAACTTTATTTCAAACGAGGAAAGAAAAGACGTCTGTTCAAACGAAAGGACAACGCAAAACCCACTACAGTACTTGAAATTGAAAACTCTGCAAGCCTTTGTGAGAAACTTAAAACCTATATAAAAACTGATCAGGCATCTAGGCAATAAACTCATAAATCATTTGCCGCGCAGGGCAGCAAAGACGCTGATCGTAATAAGATACAGTGGACACATATGTTTAAATCTTTTTACGATACTCTCCAATATTTAGTTTCAAGTATTTTTTTGCTTTATTATTTATAGAAGGCTAAAAAATCTAACAAGAATAATAATATTAAGGTTAAAATATATTGATTATTTGGTTATATTAAAACCAGCCAAAATTAATTGTTGAATTGCAGCAGAGAGAAAGATAAAAAGAAGACCAGACTCGAAAGATAAAGATAAGGCTGTTTAATATATATAGCCGTGCAGAAATATACCCGGCATATCCCTAGTTCGGGCTAGATCCTAGTCAGTATTAGTGATGATTTCCTCATGTAGGTAATACTCGCCAGATCCGAGTTAGATTTCCCTACGATCATCTAATAATCGTCATATATTAATTATTACTTTCTCGAATTTATTCAGATCTCCTTATCTTTTATTGATGTTAGAAAGAAATACGTGTTTTCACTAGTCAAAATTTTACAAGTAGAAAACTTAAGGAAATTATCAGGCTTTCTATCTTGGATCTAGTCAGATTTCCTTAACTTCTCCCTATTTTGGAAAGAATGGAGTTTTTCTAGGCGGAATCTGACAAGTAGGAGAATTCTGGAAATGGTTAGACTTTCGATTTTGATTCTAGTTAGATTTCCTCAACTTTTTCTAATATTGGAAAGAACGACGTCTTTTCTAATCAAGACCTTATGTGTATGAAATTTATTATTTTTTATGCGTGCGTGTATGTGTATATATAGTATATAAACACCCGCAGATCTTTCCAACATGGGAAAGAATTTAACAAATTCATTTCATATGTATGTTTTATCTTGTGTTTATAAAATTATTATATTATCTTAAGTGCTTTACGGTCATATGCAAACTATAGTATAGTAATCGCATATTGTGTTTTAACATAGTGAATAATGCGTTAGCTTGCGAATCGTAGGGTCGTGGGTTCGATACTCAGCGGAGGTCGGAATTTTTTTCATCGAATATAATATTATATGTTCAGCAGAGGTGTTGAACATTAAAATTTACAATAATTAGTGTATAAAAAATATATTAATAATTATTAATTATTATTGTAAATCGTAATACGTAATAGTCATATAAATATAAATATAAATATATATATATATATATATATATTTATATTTCCGTTTTTCCAATTAAAAACTGTGAATATTTTCGTAGTGATGCCAACTGAACTTCAAGAAAAATGTTGATATGCGCATAGCATATTTTTTAAGCAGACGATGGATATTGCCTTTTTATGTAAAAGTGATGATATATTTTATTATATATACATAGTTTCGAGGTGTTAGTAAAGAACCCTATTTTGCAATCATTTCTTTTTTTCGAACTAAAAAAAACATAGTCTCTTGTCACAATTCTGAAGTTAATAGAATGTATAAAAATAAGAATATAATTTGTCGTCACAAACTATATTCAGTATGATTTGGTATATAGAACCATTTTATAAGAGAAGGAGAAAGAAAGACAGACAGATGGAAACGGAGACAGATAGAGATGGAGATTTTCCCACGTAAATGAAAATAAAATTTACAAATATCAAAAGATATCCATAAGGTGTGAGAATAATTTCAGATTAACTTGAAGAATAAAAAGGTAATACCGACTAACGTCACACCTCCTTGAGAATACGAATCCCAAAATTGGATATGAACATTCGTTTGAACTGGCCTGTTATTAATACTTTAAGCGGACTACTAAGAGTTGATGTTCGTGATTCAAAACGCCACCTAGTGGCCGCTGGTGAAACTGATTGTTAAAACCATTAATTTAATTTATTGATGAAAGTAACATAATTTTCAATAAAAACATAGCCTATGTCCTTCCCAAGATAATATAGAATCTATATGTCAAATTTCAGAAAAATTGGTTATATCGTGTGGTTATATCGAATATTGGTTATATCGTGTAGAAACAAACACATGCTTTGTCTTTATAAATTAGTGTGATATGGTATGACATGATATGATATGAACTATGATATGATGTATGATATGATATGATGATATAATAGGATGATATGATATATATATATATATATATATATATATATATATATATATATATATATATATATAGCTAACAATTTAATCAAGAACTTAAAGTAATAATGGTGTATTTAATTATAATTAAGTTTTGTTAATAAAATGCAAACATTCTAAATAGGATTTCTTAAAACTTTTACATAGTAGTGCTTCTTATCTGATAGAACAGTCTATGAATGATGTTATGATTCTTTTTCACTTGCAAAAATATAAATGTATATTTTGATTTTCGAGTGTCACTAGCACCTTCTCTCGATTGCACAATCGAATACCGAAGCCTTTTTTACAATACTTCGTTCGCTCAAAAAAAAGAAAAACTCTCCGTCAGTATCCAGTATTTTTTCCCAACCACGCATGCATTAAATGTCGGGCTTGAAAGAAAAAAGAAGTAAAATTACACTGAATAGGTTCGGAACGCTTCGCCCCCCCTCCTCGTCTCTCTATAATCAGTCTGGATATTAGTCGAACGTTTTTAGAATATATATACATATAGGTGGAAGGAGGGAAAAATTTGTATCAACGGTCTTTCGGCTCGGCGATGAGTACATACATATAAGTATGCCTATGGGTACACATAAAGGTAATTATATACAATCGAAAAGATTTTCAGTTTGAAGACCTCGTTATTAATCACATCGCTGCCATCTCCCGTGGCGATCCTCGTTAGCCACGGCTGTGATGAAGCAAACAGAGAGAGGGCAAAAGGACGAATGGATACGGAGGCGGAGAAAGTAGGCACAGCAAGCCAGTCTTTTAATTATTTCCACGCCAATTAACGCTGCCTCGAAAAAAACAAGTAGACTGCCCAGCGACTAGCGCCAATTGGTGCGCCTTACTACTCTCTCTAACCCCTCTCTCTCACACTCTCTCTCTCTCTCTCTCTCTCTCTCTCTCTCTCTTTCTCTTTCTCTACATCTGTGCTTTTCTATTCTTCTGACCCACCCCTCTTTACCTTTCCCCTTTCCTCAGTTCATCTCCACCTACTAAAATAAAAAATAAAAGAAGTTACACGAAGCCTCATTCAACAGTTTAGATACCGCACGGAACTCTTTCGCTTTTTTGACTGTGTACGAATGTATTTGTATGTATGTGTGTGTGTGTGTGTGTGTGTGTGTGTGTGTGTGTGTGTGTGTGTGTGTAGGTGGGTGGGTGTGTGTGTGTGTGCGTGCATGTGCGCGCAAATATTAACATGGCCGTGATTTTTCATCGAACTATAGAACGTCCAAACAAGAGAGAGTTCGAGAGAATAAAAAGCAGAATATAGCACATTGGTCCTTTTTATCATTTTCTGCTGGTGCCCTTGCGTCGCTTGCTTCTCCTCTTCGAGATTGGCTTCGTGAAATACTGGAAATAGCACGGGAAAGCACAACTTTTAATTATCAACGTCGTAGAAACTCTTTCGCTGAGCTTCCAGTTTATTCATCCCCCCTTCTCACTCAGGGACCCGTCAGACTGTCCATTCACTCTAATTTTTCCTTTTCGTCTATAATAGCGCCAGTATTACTGAAAAAAAAACTGTAAGCGATAAAAAAATTGATAATTTTTCACGAATTCCGAAACAAACTTGAAAACATCGAATTGAATTTATAGTGTCTGTGCGTGTGAGAGAGCGCGCGCGTGTGTGTGTTGTGTGTGTATATATGTGTGTATTTGTGTAAGGGGAACGGGAAAAGGGTATATTAAGACAGTCATTAATAACACGGAAACAGGGAGTCGACGAAATAAGTTAGTTGCCGATGAAAAATAGTTGCGCAAAACGAGGCTGTGAAGGAAAAAACCAAAAAGCAGAGTGGGAGGGAGAGAGAGAGGGAGAGAAAGAGAGAAGGTAGGCAAGCATCGCGTCGGTGTACTTTGTCCCGCTAAGGTTCTCCCTACCTCTCCGCGGCATGCGGTCGTTAATAGATCCAAACTTTTCGGTACATAATAGTTATATAGAAAGAAAAACGAGCCGCGTAAGCCAGTCACGTACGGTAGAATTTAGTGGATTTTCTATATGTAAGGGTTCGAAAAGAGTAGAGACTCGCAGTACCGCTACCATGAGGGATCAGCTGTGGTCTTCCAAAACTAAAATCCCATGGGAAGTCAATCAACCGATACTTTCTTCTCTCCGCGACTCTCTCAATTTCTCCCCTCTCTCTTTTCCTTTTCGAGCTCCCAACCCTCTTAAATTGGGACGATCGTCCGTCTTGTTCTCTCTCTCTCTCTCTCTCTCTCTCTCTCTCTCTCTCTCTCTCTCTTATGCCTGCTCTCTGGATTTTTTCACCCACAACGAAGACTGATGCTGGATTTTTTCGAAGAGGCTCCAAAAGAAAATAAAACATTTATATAGGGATCCTATGGCGATTTTTTTTCAACCTGTTGAAATTGACTTGCTCACTGTTCGAAACACGAAAGAAAAGAATCAAAGAAAAACGATTTTCCCAGGATTTTGAAGCGTCAATAAGTGATTAAACATATTACTACTACTTTTGTTTGATGCTGCGGTTACTCGTTACACTCACATGTCGGTTATAGTGTTACAATATTCAAGTAAGGGACGATACTGGGTAATGGGATGCTTACTAAAATCTCAATATCGAATATGAAGAGATGTTGTAAAGAATATTGAAATTATAATTGGATAAGACAGTAAATTTACAAATATTTCATTATTTTTGTAACGAGCACTTTTTATTTTTTTTGTAACTTAAAGTTTTTTAACATACTATAACTATATATTTAAATATCATTGATTTATCCTGCCACTGTTTTCATCTTGAGAAAAAAGAAGCTTTTTAACCGATATGTTTATGAAAGAATTTCTTTCAAAATTTCTAATAAGTTCTTGCGACCCTTTCATTTTACTCGAATACTGCACACTTAACAAATTTTGAAACGATATGTTATTTTATTTCCTTTTCTTCAATTTTTCCGGAAACGTAAAAAATTTCATATGTACGAGCACGATAGAATTATTGGTATAAAATTATCGAGAATAAGTAATTAGAAATTAAAACAACGCAAATACAAATGTATGCATGGCATTTCTTTTTGAAAAATTAATAAAATCAGGAGTCGTAAAATGTATTAGTAAAATGTATTCGCGTTTGACCGACACATTTCAGAAATCGAAGTTATTCCTAATGGATAATGAAATTTAAATAAACAACCTGAATCGAGAATAGATTCTTATATTTTCTAAAAACAAATAATAGCAATATATAATAGATAATATTGCATATATATTATACGTAGCCATCAAACTGACAAATCAAAATATAACAGCCACGCAAGTGTATTGATAATTTTATGATGATGTTAGCATAATGATTTTCCTTATAATATTATGTAAAATTGATTTTATAATAAAGAAATCTGAGTAGTATTATATAATTAATAACGAAAAGTAGCACACATTGAATTAGAACAAGTCTGATAATAGTGAGGCCTACGATGGCTCGATCGCTAGAGTGAAGGACTAGTAACTCGGTGATCCGAGTTCAAATCCCGGTCTCGGCCGATTGATACAGGCACCGCTGTAATTATTTACATGTGCTTTGTTTACAAACACATCGTAGACCTCCGTCGCTGATTAGCACCGATAATTGGAAGCATAAATAGGGCGACGTTAAATAACATAAAAAAAAAAAAAGTCTGATAATAAGGAAATAATGAGGATGTTAAGTTTAAAAGATTTACTTAAATTAATGAAGTTATAATTACAATGTACGTCACAGTAAAGTTAGTCATTCAAATACTGTTTCTTATTTATCTATCCGATAGATTTTATATATATCATATAGAAATTTAGGCGAAAAATTCATTATTTCGTATCGTCACATTATGCCGGCTAGCTCGACAGTAGAATATTTATACACTACTGAATACAACATAATCGATCCCCAAAGTACAATCAAAAATTTAATCTGTTGGTTTAGTTTAGTTTCAAAACATAATAGATCGAATCTAACATAATAGATTCGAAAAACATAATCTAATCGAAAAACATAATAGATTCGAATTTCAAAACATAATAGCAAATCAGTAATCAGAGTTGTCGCTCAATGTTTTCGTATGGATGTATATAAAATCAGGGAGCTACGCTTAGTCAAGGAACGAAAAAGGGTGTAGAGCCAGTATAACGACGCTAGGGAGATATGAATAGCTCGACGGAAGAAGTGAAGGAGAGTTAGAGAGAGAAAGCAGCGAGTGCGCATTATCCAAGATTCGCGCGTATCTGTCCGCGTATACGTGTATATATATTATAACATACCTATACGAAGTCGAACCCTAATTTGATTCTCTTTGTCATCCTATATCTATTCGTATAATAAAGGTAAAAAAGAAACTATCCATGCTCCACCCCTTTCCACCTGCCGGCATCGGCGCCCCTAACCCGCGAACGTGCACGCTACAAACTATATATACATGATGAGGGAGAGGGGGAGGGAGCAAAAGTGCGACAATGACTTGGACACCAAGGGGGCGGATCGCGAGCGAGCGAGGAGATGCGCGGAGAACGCAGAAGTACCGGAACGCGTGAGGGTCCATCACGAGTGCGTGGCGAGGGGTTGACGATTGGCATTTAATTATCAACCGGACGACCGACGTTGCCGCTGCCGCTTCTGGATCAATACGCGCGCTGGGCCCGCGGGCAAGCGTGCAGAAGGCAACGCACGGGGCGACCGGTGACTCCTATACCTCTCTCTCTTTCGCTCGCCTCCTCCTCTTCCCACTGATGTCTACCCCCACCATCACCACCACTACCATCCTCTTCCCCAGAACGGTGCCCGTCGACGCGGCTTTGTGCGCGCACGTTCCTCTTCCTGCGGGGGCGCAAACATAGGTCTTTTTCTCTCTTTTTCTCTCTCTCAACTCGTTTTCTGAAAATTCTTTAGCCATTGCAGTCGTTCTCCCCCCTTCGCTCCACCTACAATGATCCCTCGCGCCTATACATACATACATATATATATATATATATATATATATATATATATATATATATATATATATACTTTTCGATGTGGATCGCGCGACTGCGAATATATATGTACGCCATTGAACTACGCTACTGGGTGCCGGGAATATCAGTGCCGAAAGTACTCCAAGAGTATGAAGTGAATCAGATGGAGGAGAAAGAGGAGCTGGAGGAAAGAGCGGTAGCTTTTCTTCGGTCGTGCGTTTGCTGGCTATGCGCGTGGGATGGCCGAGCACCTAGCAGACTATGCTGAGATCGTATAGATATATTACTCTTTTCGTTTCTTATTCTTCATCTCTCGTTGCTTCTACTAATTGCGATGGCTCGCGTGTATATACGAAGGCCGACTTATTATACGGTGAAAAGGGAAAAATTCGACTTTCTCCGAAAAATCTAACACGAGTGTTTGGTTATTTGTAACTGATTTCACGGGAAATAGTTCTTGATTAATTTTACTAAAGTGAGGGTGTTGGGCAGATAAATGAAGACAAATATTATTTTATCCTGCTCTACCTATTTATTAAAGATTATTATAGCTGGGGTTATAAAAATCAATTATTTTATATATTCGTATAATGCATAGTATTAAGAAAAACAAAGAGAATTTTGAAACGTAAATTCATATCACTGAAAAAGTTATGACATATATGAAGTATTTTATACCAACTCTTTGAGCCTGCGAAGCGATTAAATCATACTTTCTTATTTAGGACACTAAAATGTAATTTTGAAAAATATCCGAAAAAAGTTTACTTGTATGTTTTTTTATCTCAATAGTCCAATGGCATAACTATAGTATTAAAAATAAAATTCCTGTACTCACAAGGAACAGGTAATTAGTATAATATAAGTAGGATCTTCCCATAAAAAATCTGCCTTTTTTGAAACACCGTTCTTTTTAGCTAACTCAAGTGATATTATTAGATTTCGATACAAGTGTTTCAATGTGATTCTTGTACAAATGTGGTATGATGTCCAAGCCAAGCGAGGGTGGCAAAAAACACTACAGTTTGCGCATACGTATCAAACTTCAGATTTTTTGACGTCACGTCGTGAGTAAAACTCGGTATAATTTGTTAGTATAGTATCCATAATATTCAAATCCTCGATAAGTATCAAATTTGTCGCCTAGAGCAAAGCAAGATCGAGAATTAAACCAATATAGACAAATCGAGTGGAGAAGTCCGGAGAGTCCTGTGAAAGCAGGCACCGGAATGAAATCTCGGGAGCTTAACCCTCGCAGTAAACAAATTTTTAATAGAAAAAAGTATCTAGAAACATTTTTATGGGAACCAATTCGGTATAAAAATAAGAGTGAGGTGATTAAAAATAAAAGTGTCATTTATTTACTCTTCTCTATTTCGACAGGAGGGTCATTATATTTCGTTATGTATTGTTTACAAAATTTGAATCATAAAACTTCAATTCATCCAAATAAGCTGAAATTATTTTATTCTAAACATTAACAGTTCTCGTCCAAATTAGAATCCATTTTTATTTAAATCCTGTAATTTTATCATTTTTCAACAAACTCATATTACAATAAGATTAACAAGAGTACAAAATAAAAAATCTGATTGATTTATATGCGTTAAATATCCTCAAATATCGTAATTACCCCGGACAGACATCTCTTATATTTATTTTTGAGATGCTCACTTAAATATTTGAAAATCATAACACGTAATATAATAAAGTGAAATAAAAGATATTTTACACAGATTTAAAGACCAAAATATGAAAATTTAATTTAGTTTCTCCTACAAAAAATTCCTGATAAAACCTATAAAGTATATATTAAAGTATACGTTCAAGTTATCAAACTACTATGTAAATAAATATTTCGAAAAAGAAATTTAGTAATAACCATCCTCGCATTTTTTTAGATATACTATGAATTCTCCTACAAAACATTTATACTAATATATAGTTAATAATACTAAAAATTTGTTCAACTCATAAGATATATTACTACTGAACAATACAAGAGAGTTTGGTTTCATAAGGTCAAAGCAATGTTCAATTCAACTATTAGAGTAGTATAAAATTCCAACTCTATTTCATATCACAAATGCTGCCAAATAGTATGACAGTAATCTGACTTTTGGTTATAGTAGTATAAAGAATATTTATCGATCAGCACATAAAAATTATAAAGGTTTAATACGCCAATACTCTAGTAATAAATAAGAAATGATTTTCAAATAAAATTTTTGTCGAGACACAGTCACTTCTGTTTCCTTTGTAATTGTTTCAAGATGTTAAAACATGAATTGTCATTAATTGTAGCGTCTAAATGTAGGTATACATTTTATTTCTCATTTTACCGTTCTTTATAATAGAATAGAGACTTAAAAACGCTCAGCGCGTGCGCGCATGCGTGTTATGTATCTGTCTGTCTATCTGTTTATCTCCTGTGTGTATATGAGTGTGTGTGAACCTGTATATATACACGAGGTCTGACAATTAAGTAATGCGACAAAATTAAGAAATCGAATATATTTAAAAATTAAAGTATATCGCTGCGACCCCCTTCAAAATAGTTCCCGCACCTATGCACGTATTGCAGAAAGTTTTCCAGTTTTCGTAATTATTCTGGAACACGTTTTATGAAACCTCTCCGAGTACCCTTGTCACAGATTCTTGGATGACGACAACGGAGTCAAAATGTCGACCTTTGACGAATTTTTTTTAAAGGAGGAATAGGAAAAAGTCGCAGGATGACATGTTTAGTGACTAAGACGGTTGTAGTGCTTCGATGCTTTAGGCGCGAAAAACTGAGAGGCACTGAACGCAGCGTGACAGACAGCATTGTCCTGATGCAGAACTCAAGACTTCGCGATCTCTGGACGCATACTGAGCACCCTTTTTCGTAATTTTTCAAGCACGTTGCTGTAGAGTACTTAATTTACGGTTTGTCCAGGTTTTATAAACTCTTTTTGAACCACTCCTTTACTTGGTGTTTGGACGGTAGAAGATAATGTCTAAGTATCTCTGGACGACTTCTATGCGGAGTTTCGTATTCGGATGGTAGAATATGATGTCTAATTATTAAAGCACGGCTTCCACTGGGAGTTTCAGTGTTCGAATGATAGAATACGAATCTCCCCATAGAAGTCGTCCCGTGACACCTGGAAATTGTCTTCTACCGTACGAACAAGAAACTCCGCGTAGAAGTTGTCCCTAGCAAGCTAGATATCATTTTCAACCAACAAAACACAATACTCCCCCATAGAAGCCGTTCTGAAACATCTGGACATTGCATTGTATCATCCAAACGAGAAACGGAACGAGCGCGTTCCTTCTTCTTGTCCCATCCGTCAACCAGCAAAGACGTCTCTGGACCCAGCTGTTAAGCAGACCACATCGCACGACATCGCGACCTTCGATATGACTCTCATCCACGATCTTCAGCCCCAGATATTTAGCGGTTTCAAGGGTTCATTCTCGTCAGCGAACATCGTGAAGGCTATACGTCTCTGGTCCTAGCCTCCCGACTGCCCGCGTCCCGCGCATCAAGCGCGCCCATTTTTTCTATGTACATCTACATAATAAAAGGCTACAAGATAGTCTATTATTTCTATGTACAAGTTCTAACTCTCTCCCGAAAGAGAGAGAATTAGGTGAGCGTCAGGCCCCGCCGTCGCTGTGTAGCGTGAGCGTCCACGTCCTTCTTATGTGCGCACATTTCCTATCCGAGAACCATGTTCTCTCTCTTATCGTTTCCTGTGAACGATCGCGTATTGATATATACCATGTGTCCGTTTCTCGCGTCGCGGCACCTGCTAGGAGTGATTAGCCCGTGAGCTACGGTACTCCGTTACCGAGCGTGTGTATTATTGTTTAAATAAATGTTTTGTTAATTACAGTCAAGTATAATATTATTTAATTTTTATCGCCTTCTTCTATCCGTTCCGTATTCCCTATTTCAGGAGTCGTTGGATCCAGTGTGTGCGCCATGGTGAACACGAACACACATATATATATATGCCTTCGTTACAAGGTAAAATTAGCTATATTTACGCGGGTACAAATGGCACCCAAAGTGTGGAGCTCCCGGCGAATGAGTATATAAAATCCTTTCGCCCCGAGTTAAAACGTCCGACAATTTTTCCCCGTACAAAAGGCATAGCAGCGGTAGAAATAAGCAAGCAGCTGGCCATACTGATTGTACTATGCAGCATTAGAAATAAGCGAGCAGCAGCCAAGCTGATTGCACTATGCATGCCCCCGTTCAGGTCCCTCATGTTGTTCATTAAAATTGTAATGACTTTATGAAGAATTAAATAACCCCCTGCGTAACGTTTCCCCAATAAATTAGATACATTCTACATGTATAAGGATTATATATATATAAAATTCATAAGCATTAGTGTGTATAAGCTATAGTTGATAGCTGAAACAGAGCAAGAAATTATCATACTTTCTCCCACCTTGTATAGTCGAGAATCCGCCCTTCATCGTCCGGAATCCCGAATTTGACGTGGATGAGTAACTGATAAGATTATCAAATAAAACACAAAATTTTTTGGGCAATGTGGAAAATTTCCTTTATTAGCCCTTTATTAGTCGATAGGCGATTACCTGGAACAGAAACATATACCCATATACCCCCGAAATGAGGCGATAACGGTGGACTAAAATGCCAAGTGATTCGTTGAATAGTCGCATAATGCCCAACGCTATCTTGAAACTGCTCAGATTGAAAAAGGGCATACATCTCGCGCAACTGATTGTTAGCCCCAATGAAGTTTGTGCCATTATCGGAATATACGTGGGAAGGTCTTGCGCGACGTCCAATGTAGCGACGGAAAGCTGCCAAAAACCCTCAGTAGAGAGATCACTAGCGATTTCGATATGAATAGCCTTGCTCACAATGCAAATGAAAACGCAAGCGTATGACTTAATTTGAGCGCGGTTTCTGTATGTCTTTTCCTTGATGAAAAAGGGCCTGCAAAAATCTACTCCCGTGTGATCGATTACCGGCACTTTTTCGGTGCGACAAACTGGCAAGTTAGCCATTTGAGCATTTATGGGAGATGGACGATGACGGATACACGTGATGCAGCGGCGAATGACTTTTCGTATCTGATTCTTTCCATCGAGTAACCAAAAGCGATGTCTCAAAGTGTAGAGAGTGGATTGAATGCCCGCGTGATGCAATCGTTGATGAGTCTCACGAATGATTAGATCAGTGAGCAAAACATGCACATAGCTACGAAAACGCAATAGGTGTTTTAAAAGTGAATCTTGCAAATTACGGCCAACCCACAGAGTCTCGTTCAACGAAACTCCATTACTCGATTTAGCCGAAGCATCGAAAACGATGCGCTCCTTAGTGGTCTCACTGGACACCTTAGTCACAGCGTGGTGAGGTAGATAATAACCCTTTGTTGATTCGTTTTCGATTGAAGACATATGTCCCAAATCGATGTATTCTTGCATGACCTTGCCGTACTCCCTCTGAAGATCGGGATTCGTATGAAATCGCCTAAGCAAAGATATGAAGCGCTTAAGCGCGGGAGTTCGAGAATCACCCAAATCGAGCTCGCTCTGTCGGGAAGGCAAGCGCAAAATGTATCGCCCGTTCGCGTCATGAACTGTGTTTTCGTTATAATGAAGCTCGCATGTCCTTTCGCCAAGAAATGTAATTTTAACTGTTCCCCTTGCAGCAGTGTATCTGTCATTGATCACGCTGATTGGTATGGAACACGGTATTATCGAAAGTTGCAAGGGGTTCACTAAATCAGAAGTAACGTATTGTGTAGTGGCGCAAATCTCGAGCAGTGCGCGAGCCCTGATGAACTTGCCGTCATTTGCACGTACTAAAACGATAGCGGTAATCATAAGATCCGATTGAAACGCACGTGAAACGGTGGTTAGTATGGTCGAAGATAGTCATAATGGGGCGACCGTATCGATAACCCCACCCTATACGTTGCTATGCGATGTTGATGCAGTGACGATTCGTTTCTTGTTCTGTAAATGCGTGTGATGGAATTGACTGCACGTTTCACAATGCGTAGAATTACATGGAGCTTTATGTTCCCGTAAGCAATTAAAACAGAGCTTCTTAGTATTAACTACGTCCCATCTCTGTTGTACATTCAATTTCACGAAATTCGCACATTGATAAATGCGATGGCCCTGACTGCAATATCCGCACGCGTCTGTAGTGCTCGTGATGAATACACGCACCAGATCGTTTGTTGAGCGACTCCGCCCGAGAACGTTCCGAATCTAAATTTAAATTACCGAGACCCACGACGTATTTGTGTAGAAACGTATAAAACTGTCGGAATGAAGGCATCGAATCCGATTTAAGAGTACGTTCCCATTCTAATCTCACCTCATGGGGAAGAGCTCTTTCGAGAAGACAAACCATCATACCCTCATCTGGTATGACACTTAAATCCTCGAGCATAGCCTTGTGCTGTTGCGCTTCGTCAACGAGTTTGGAAAGAGCCTCGGAAGACGTCCTTTGCAATGGCGTTGTTTTACAAAAAGCGTTATCGAAGAAAGCGAAATAGTGTTTAGTGGTAAGGAGTCGCTTCTTCTCATAGAGTTTAATTAGTAGCTCCCAGGCCCTTTTATAATTGCCCGGATTTGCGCAGAAGAGATCTAATTTTTTTTCTGCACTTTCTGATAAGGCGTTTCGGAGCTAAGTGAATTTAGCCAAGTCATCAATATCCGAACGTGAATCAATCATCGATTTAAAAGTATTTTTAAATGATATCCAATTATCGTAATTACCGTCAAATTTCGGTAATTTAGCGACTGGTAGCTTAACGGCCTTCTGTTTTTCGATTATAGTTGAGTTCGTAAAATTTGGTAAAAATATGAATTTTCCAGATTTCCGTGCGCGAATCCTGGCGCGGTTGTTTCTGATATCGATGATACCAAGGCGCAGAAAGTGTCTTAAATTTCTACTAGAACATTATTATTTTCTTCCGTTTCCTGAAGATTCGCGTGCAAATCTTCATATTTATGAAATTGTTCCGTAAGTCGTTGAACGCGTAATTGATATTCATAACGCTCAATTCGCCGCGATCCATCGCCGCGCGTAAGTTAGTCATCTGTCCTTTTAAAATCGACCGTTTTTTATTTATAGCGACTGGAGCCATGATTGTGCGCGTGATTTTATTGCGTCTAGGCTAAGCCGCGTGAGAGAAAGATTGAAAATTTTGTTTGTCTAGAATGACGCGGATGCAAACTAACACACAGCCTAGTCCTTCTATGAATCGGCCTAAACGATATCTCGTTTTTCGTAATGGAAAAATTTAATTTTACTTTTGTAAATAATGAATTGCGAAAAAATTATTGAATAAACTTATTTTTGATTATTTGCGATGCAGGCTCGATTCTTGGCTGGCCGGGAAAGAGTTGCACCGGAGAGCGATGTCAGCGTAAAATAGACGTCGAGACTGGTCGTTGATTTGCGAACTTCACAGGAGGCACCAATTTTGTATCGTCGAGAATCCGTCCTTCTTCGTTCGGAATTCCGAATTTGACGTGATGGGTGACTGATAAGGTTATCAAATAAAACTCAAAATTTTTTGTGCAATGTGGGAAATTCCCTTTATTGGTCCTAGGGAAAAAAGCCTTACGGCATCAAAACCCTTGATGCAAATTAGTTATGTATTTATATGAAATGTATGTATGTGAATATGTATACTTATATGTATGTGCGTAAACTTATATGTGTATACGTATATGAAAATCTTTTAATATATGGTCCACGTGAATTGGACCGGTGTGTAGCTACACATGAGAGTAATCTGCGGCTCGACCTGCACCAACGTGCGGGGAGCGCTCAACAGCTTGACTAACACAGAGGTGTCGGAAGCTAATTTTATCGACCGACACCAATGTGACGGGAACACTAAGCGATTGACCAACACGATATGTGGGGAATGCTTAGCGTGTAATAATTTGACAGAATATTAAATTATAGCATTTATACTTGAAAATAATGAAAGTCGCGAACTCTTATCGATTCGATCGAAAAGTGTGCGCTTTCGAAGGCTGAATCGTTTAAAACTCTGAAAAAACACGATGAAGGGAACTATAGCAACGTTTATTCCTTTTTAAATTTTGCATCAAACAAAGAAAAAATGCATGGCCAGCGCGCGCTTCAAAGGATATGGCGGATCAATGTGAATAAGGCTCTCGATTTACTTTTGTTTCTCTGCATAGAGTAAACACACCTTCTGTGAGAAATAACAAGTAATCGATAATAACAGCCTAATGAAAACACACCTTTTTCAGGTAATGTTAAGTATTTGTTTTCACAATAATTAAATAGAAATCAGCATTCCTTGCACTGTTTCAAAACAGAGGTAAACATCCTCATTAGCAAATACATAAGTAATATACAAAATCGTTTGCACGTACACAATTCTCATATGATTGACATCATTGAATATATATTGACTTTTATTTATTAATTTCTATTTATATATCTTAACATATATGCTAATTGTTATATACTTAATAATATATACTTAATAATAACAATGTCTAGACGTAAACTTTGCTCGCCTCTTAATATTCAGATTCCTTGAAAAGAGTAACTCCCTCTGAATTTACTTGTAATTATTACAAAATAGTACGTCTCAATCCTAGCCCCTCAGCATCATACACTGTAACCAACTCTCATTCTTCAGTGATATTATATATATATACAATATAGAAAAGCCTTTTTGACCAAGATGAAATCAACTTTTTCAAGTTCTGGAAAATACAAAAGGTTCGAAGAAACACCAGCAATGGTTTTCAGCAAGATAGTTTGAAAATGAACAATTTTCAGAAAAATAATCTGTTGTTAAAAAGTGTCCCTCGCACTTAGACAAGTTCAGCCTTATAAACAGTTGAATTAGTTCTTTTTTCTTTAATAATTTATTGATACACTGAGGAAATAACAATAATAGTCTCGTTGAATAGTGGTGGTGAAAAAAATACTCTAATCAAATTATAAACATCATTGTACTTAGTTTCACAATGATATGTTTATAACCTGTATACTATATGCTGGCTTAGTACGGAAAATTGTAAAGAGCAAAAAGGTAAGAAAGAGTAGGAATTTTTAGGATCTGCAAAGTTTATATAAATGTTGAAAAGCTCTATGTTCATGAAAATTGTATCCAGAGCTATTAACTTATTAATTATTAATTATTAACAATTTATCTATTAATAAATAAAGTAGAAGGCAATTACACTGGCGAGGATTCCAAGCTTGTCTTAACTATTTATAGGCAACTTATAAACTCAAGGGAGATACAACACTAAATAATGAAAATAAAAGAGCAGGGTAAGCAACATAAATAATAATTAATTAAATAAACAATAATAAATAAATTTAGTGTTAATCATACAATTCAATGAAGAGGAAATGAAGAATTGAACAATGCTATTTCTTTTTAAATAGAGAAAACTATTTATATATAAGCCATAACAAGTGAATTTCTACAAAAATAAAACCAAACACATCTTATAAGCAATTTTAATAAGTATACTGAGCTAACAGATCTTCCTTTTTCAATCAAGAGGATATCAATCTCTAAACTATATAACCACTCAATAGAAATACAATGCCTTGACAGCTAACCTCAAAATACATCGCCATATATGGAATAGCTATCTGAGGAGATAAGCACTTATAACAAGAGGAATATAATAATTTAAAAAGACATAAATAAAAACAGAATTTACATTCCTAATAATAACGATAACTAAATAATTACTTCATAAAATATTAAATAATAAATATAAAATAAAAGGGAATAGAGAAAACAAATCCAGAGTAATGAAACTTTAACAAAGTTTCCAACGTTACATGAATTATTAACTAATTAACTACAACAACACCAAGAATAATAAATATAAATTAGTAACAATATTAACAATAGAAATAAATACAGAATATTGAACATATAAGTAACTAACTAGTCACCACATAATTACTAGATGATTTAATTATTATTTATATCTAATTTATATTATAATCGACTATTATAACAGATTATTATATAATATCTACATACGTAATTATAATAGTTAATAATTATTAACCACAAACATTATCTACAAGGTAATTCTAAAACAATAAATAGTGAAAAAACAAACAAAGAGATACTGGAAGAATATTTTTAATTATTGAATACTTACTCACCTAAACATCACATCTAGTAATAAAAAAAATTATGCGTAAACAGCCTATATGAAAGACTCATATAATTAGACAGGTAGTGTTAAATTAATTTGTACATAAAATTTCAAGGAATTATCACAAAAGACAAATATATAATAACGTAAATAAGAATAACGTACGTTATTATATATTATAACGTATACACCATAAACCTACCACGAACAGGTGATATAAAATATTACTGAAATAACAATATTCATATTATTAATAATTTATGTAAGTAAAAGAGATAACTGAAATAAGGAACATTATAAACCTTACATAATAGCGTTACTAAATATTCCTGGTGCAAATGATACAAGCAAAATCAGCCAAGAGGCATCAAACCATATCAATGGTATAAATAAACAGTAGAAATAGTCGCCACATCAATAAACAATACATACAATAAGTTGAACGCAAACAAAATTATAAAGACACTATTAACAATAAATATTCACACATCAGCTGTTTATACAAATACCATAGAGATTCCTTTTTTTGTACCAATAATAAAAACAAGATAAAGTAATGATAATAAAAACTTGAAAAAGATTAAGATTTTTAAGCGAATAATTTTATATTAAACCAATTCACACCTTCTTTTTTTTTAATTTATACAAGAGTAATGGTATAGAAATAATCACATCACTATTGTTGATAAATATACAAAGAAAAACATCTAAATAAATAACAATATAACAAAAAAGGGTGAGAATAGAATCACAACATATTATTAAAACAAATAATATAAACTAGAACAGATAAAATACTGGTATAAATAAGCAAAACAATAAAAGGAAGGAATACATGCTCTCTAGACTGCAAAAATTTGCTTTTATTATACAAACAAGCAATAAAGGATAAACCACTTTCTTTCTATTGAAGGAAAGATCAACAGGACTGATACACTGCTTTAAGGAACACACCAGGAATCATAAATTGAAATAATAAAAAAATATATATAGAATTTAGGAGATGAATACATACTATAAATAAATACACGAGATGTACGCAGAGTCGATACTACCATAAAACATCATTAATAATATAAATATTAATAGCAATAATAATATCGTCTCAATCACAAATAGTTAACAATACACCTGAATTTTGAGATCATACTGAATAAAGATATTCACGCAGTATTCAGCACTGATGATTGACAGACACTGCCATAATCTCTTCTCTCCGGTGTTTCACCTATTAGTATCTAAGCTATCTCACCATCACAGCAAGAACCGAGGAACCTAGACGAGTGAACATAGACGTGACAAAGAAAAAATTACACAGTTGAATCTTCAGGAACTTATAACAAAGAAAAATCTTTTTTTGGAAGAGACCTCCTTGATTTTAAAGAATATATCTGTGCACGTGATTTGACCTACTCAACGGCTGATGCCGTGCAGGAGCATGATGGAAAGCCTGGTCAGGACTATCCCGACATCACGGAGATCTCGGATGCTTTGAGCTCGCTAGCCCTTGTGCCGGGTCACTTACCACAGCCGCTCGTCAGCACAGCCAGACATCCAAGAAAACCTGACGGGACTATCCCGTACGATCGCCACAATACCACAGGGACACTCCCCACAACAAATGGCTGTAGGACTAGGATATTTCCAGGGCCTGTAGACACTACCTCCAGCTCATAGCACGGACCTAGCAGGAAATATGGACATACCTCCAGCTACGGCAAATATCTGGCCGTACGTACCAGGCATGTGGCCATACGCCCACCCGGCAATGATACAATAGTACCCGACAGCATACTCGGGCTTGCCGAGCCTATCGCCAGAAACATTGCTAGCGCCCACAGAAACTCGACAGATGACCTCAAATAGATCACTCGAGAACACGTACTTCAAAGGAAAGCGCTCCGGACAGCTGTTATGACAGTGACGCGTACAGTTTATGCGAGCCCCTCGAGAAGGCGTAGAGGAATTCATTGAACGGCTCGCAGAGACGATGAGTAACCTGGATATCCCTGCAATAGAGATCTTAAAGTGAATAGCTATTTTCGTAAAAAAACCATCATAAAGACTGGGACTTATATCTCCCAGAACTTGCATTTGCAAATAATATCGCTGTGCACATAAGTACATAACCGTGTCGCCGGCCATTTCAATTTTGGACGTAACTCACGCGAAATGCCGACGTATCGACATACACGGGGAGTGGCATTGCAAATGTAAAGTCTATTGCAGACAGATTGGCTAAATCGCATAAAGAGATTTCCAGGGATACACACAATGGTGGAGAAGCATGTGAATACTGCTAGCCAGAAACAGGTTAGGTACCTTACTACAACAAGGGCGAAGGCAGGAGATTTTCAAAGTTAATGATATGCTTTGTAGAAACAACCACGTCTTGTCATTAGGCCCAGACAAAATTACGGTAAAGCACGCGCCCAACTTTGTTGCATCCTATAAAATCATTAAAAATTATTCCCTCTTAATCTTCGAAATAAGTGACCTGAACGACGGGTAGACGAATAAAGTCCGCATATAGAATTAAAGATATATCACCAACGTAACACCCAAAATTCCATTTCAGGTCCCGGTAATAATAACTGCCAAAATGCAAGACATAGGAAGAGGTCGAGGATTGTGGAGGTCGACACTAACCGACCAGCCAGGCTAACCAGGAAGATTAGACATCTCGAAGAGCCAATCCTTCCAACAAGGAGAAGCCTGGGAGTTCTCAATCAATGTAATATCACCCCATGTACAAGTATGTCCGGGCCCCCAATGCAAGCTCGTTTGGGCCTCGGTTTATCCAAGATGGCGCGAGCTCTAGAAGAGCTCCAAGAACTGGATCTCATCGAGTTAGTCCGGAGTCGACGCAGAAAGTCGTAGAAGAGCTTGGGAGTGCGATAGGTGCAAAAACTATCGACCAAACGTCTTTTCAAATATCCTTGATGGACATTGACGTGCCTGATTTAGAAGACGTCAGACATGAAATTCCCAGCCTCCCACCCTGAATGAATAACCCATACAGTGGCAGTGCGATGATTCCCCGTATTAATCACTATCGCTAATGTATGAAGCCGCGGAGTAGTAGAAGAGGTTCGTGCCGAACGACGTAAAACTAGCACAATATCACCAATAACAATAAGAGGCAAAGGGAATATACATGTAGACCTTGAGCGAACAAGATAAAGGCACTAATAAAAAAGATGAAGAAGAAGATATTGAAGCAGAAGAACAAAGAAGAGAAGAAAGAAGAAAGCTAAAGGAAAGATGAAAAGATAAAGAAACTGATTGGGCCTACAACCCGTTTATGAAAAAACGAGTCGAATAGCGAAGACTCTCATAAAATGGAACCATTCAAAGCATCTTTTAGGAAAATAGTGTTTCATAGAAATAAGCAAGATGTAATCTGCTATACGTCTGGTAGACAGATAAGATCCATTTCTACCCTACTTTTTCAGCAAGGCCCTAATTTCCGCTGGAAATCTCACTCTGACTGGCGTCGGCAAGGGAGCTACATGCCTAAATTATGTATATAAGTACACCAGAGGTCGACGAAGTTCGTCTATATTGCGGCGACTGCGGCGCCTTCATGCGCTCGGTCACAACGCAAAAGACAGGCGCCTGGAAAAGTCGCCCCAAAGCCCAAGGCACTCAAAACACAGAAAGTGGAGAACGGATTATTGTATCGTCCAAGTACAAAATCCCCGGCGATGAAAAGGACAGAGGAACGAAGAGTCCACTCGTACCCTGCCACACCCAGAAAAATTCCTATCCAGACACAAAGAGCCCCAGCTAAAACTATTTAACCTCTTTAAAGTACCAGCCTCCGAAAATCAATTTAAGACTGCCCCCGTCACAAGCACCGACGAGCCACCCAACGGACCACAGGCGACGACCCATACCGCCAGCTCAGAATGAGCAATTCGAGCCCTGATGGCTTTAACATTTACGCCGTCTCCCAATTTTGTACTTCCACTACGTCCACATCCATCAGAACGATCACTACCTAGATTACGCCGTATAGCAAAAAGGAGTAGAACAGCACCGTTAGTCGGATGCTGAAAATGCGGCGCGAAGGGACACCGATACGTCGCATGTCCACACTCGAAACACACGCTTCTGTTTTAGATGTGGCAAGAAATCTCGCGACACAAACACGTGTACAGCCTGCCCGGAGCGGTTGGTCCATGCCATATCGTGTTGAGAGGGGGAGTGCGACGGCGGGTCTTTATCTCTCTTGCCAACTGCAAGTTGGCAAGAGATAAAGACGTGGTAGAAAAGGGAGATGTGCATCAGCAAAATGAATGCCCCACTGCAGCCCATACGCTACAGGAACTGATGCAGTAGGACGCCTGTAGTCGGTCCTAATTAATATACGAGGATCAGCAGTCTACTCGAACAAGTAGAAAGCTGACCTAGCCAGTAAGAATCATATAGAAATAGCCCCAAAGAATATTATTTAGCATTTCCTCCTATCAGAAGGGCTAAACAGAACAGCACCAGCGCGAATGATTCGAAACACTTGTAGACTGCGAAGTAATATAGAAACACGCACGGGATGAACGCCAAATTCAAAAGTAAGCTAGAAGTAAAATAACCCTTTTTTCTTTTCATGGGCAAAGAAATACCGCGATGATATAGCGTCAATGGACGAGGACAAAGGCAATAGAAGAGCGAAAAATGATTCATATAGCAGTAAGCTACTTGCGCGTCCCACTAACGCGTACAAAATTCAAATGACTGGCAGAGTATTCAAGCATCAAAAATGTTTCAGCAACGAATACACCGGTGTAGAAAGAAGAAGTTGCAAACTAGCGTAATGTACTCACCGAGCACGTACCTAAAAAGGTCAGAACATGCGAGTAGCCGAGCTGGCGAGCGTACAAGAAACAGCCCTGAACATCAAAATTGGATTTGTTTCAGCGATATCCGAGCGTAGGATAGTTAAAATAGGATTAGAATAGCTAAATTAAGTACTAACGATAGTTCTATTAGGTCAGTATAATTAGCTCCAGAATCAATAACTATATAATCAATAATCAATATTAGTATAATAATTAGTTCCATAATCAATAGCGATTATTAGGTTAGTTATAAAGAGCACTTTTAGTGTTACCGTGACTATATTGATCCACTAGTAGGATTAGGATACACAACAAAAGAAAACAGTAACATTAGTACATAAAGCTTTGATTTATATAGAGTCAGCAAAAATTTACTAATAAACAATTATCTTTTCGTTAACGTCACAAACTACTACTCACAAGGAGCGTATTTTCCGTCTCTTTTCCCTATACGCATCATCGTTCTACCAGCTACCGTTACAACATACGCGCAATGAAAGAATACGTCATCGAAATGAATCGCAATCACACGTTTCACAAGTCGGTTTTCAGAGTGTCTGACCGCCAATTTCGCCATCGCGTATTTACATTCGTGAAAACCCGAGAGTGTTCGCGGGCGATCGTGGAAACCGCACTCACAAATCGCGAGAGTACGCATACAACAAACAAGTGAAAGGAGGAATCGGAAAGGAATGAGCTCGATCCTTTTCCTCGCCTCAGCTGTTAAGCAGACGACATCATACGACTCCCGACCTTCGATATCTATCTCATTCATTATGTTCAGCCCTGGATATTGAGCGGCCTTGAGAATTCATTCTCGTCCACGAGCATCGTTAGGGCTAGACGTCTTAGCCTCCCGACCTCCAGTGACGCGTCTGTGAGACGCACCTACGTTCAGCGCATCGAGGGCGTCGGGCGGCTACGAGAGAGAGAGAGAGAGAGAGAGAGAGAAGATCGAGTGGCGACGTGCATGTCGCTCACGCAGCATCAAGAGAGGGCTCCAGCTTCCAGCACCGACCGGAAAGTAGGCTAATATTTATATGTACATGTTGTAACGCTCTCCCGCAAGGAAAAGAATTAGGTGAGCGTCAAGCCCGGCTATCGCTGTATAACGCGAGCGTCCGCGTCCTTCTTGTCCGCGCACACTCCGAGTGCCATGTTCCCTCTCCTATCGTTCCCGGTGAACAATCGCCTGTTGATATATGTCGTATCTCCGTTTCTCGCGTCGCGGAACCGGCTAGGAATGATTAGCCCACGAGCCACGGCACTCCGTTACCGATCGTGTCTATTATTTTTTAAATAAATGTTTTGTTAATTACAATCGAATATACTATTATTTATTTACTATCGCATTACCCTGTCCGAGATCCAGCGTATTCGCCGAGATCAACAGGCACATACTGAGTAGCTGCATTTACGCGGTTACAATGTATATAGCCTGTCACTTTTGAAGTTAATTCGTACAAAACAAAAACATAAGTTGTCGTCACAGACTGCGTTCAGTATGATTTAGCATACAAAATGATTTTATAATAGAAGACGGAGGAAGAGAGAGAGATAGAGAGATAGCGAGACAGTGATAAGAGAAAATAAAATTTACAAAAATCAAAAGACACCGACTAATACCTTTTGTAGCATACGAATTCCAGTGTTGGATATGACCATTCAACCGAGCTGAACCGGTATTAATTGTTTAAGCGGATTACTTTGTGTTGATATTCCTGATTTATGACGCCACCTACAGGCCGCTGGTGAACCTGACTGCTAAGACCGTTAACTTAATTTATTGATGAAAGTAAAATGGTTTTCATTAAGAAATATAGTTTTGTTTTTTGTCATTAAAATCAGTATCTCCACTTCTGAACAACTGAAACCACTCGTTACATATTCTAAGCAATGGAGCTTTTTCGCTATAACATTCTTGAAACAGTCGGTAAGTTTCTGCTACACTTTTTTCCAATTACAGTAGTGCAAAAGGACATGTCGAAAAAATGATTTATTCGGATTCATTTTTCACTGATTGAAAGATTATAATGTTCATACAAATGATGGCGCCTATTAATTCAATTGTAACGGTAAATGTCAGAACTAAAAAATAAGTATTAGATCCGACAGAGCTGACTGTTCGTAATACTTATATCACCATCTCATCTCCTCCCTTACCTAATTGAAGACTTATCCAACGTTTCGAGCTCGCTACGGCTCCTCATCTGAGAAGAAACTAAACATTATATTCTAATCTATATATACCCATCCCCATCACCAAATTTAGTAAATTAAATATAAATTCCTCCTCTACACAAATTCTCCAAAACCAATCAATTTAATAAGGAATGATAAACACTGTCCAATCTACCAGACTCTAACATTAAATTCACATTATTTCGATTCCTGGAAATGTGAATACTTTCAAGACTCTCCCATTTATACTTATTATTAATACCATGTTCCAAAATATCCACATTCACAACATCAAAAGAATTTAAAAACTTTAAACAATGCTCTTTTAAATCGAAAGTAATATGTGAGCTACCTAAACTATATTTATGTTCAGAAATTCTCTTTTTTAAATATCTACCTGTTTGTCCAATATATTATTTATCACAATACATGCAATTAATCTTGTAAATAACTCCTGATTTTAAGCATAAATCATCCCTATCTTTGCAATTATTAAACAATCTACTCAAATTATTGCTATTTTTAAAGAAAATTTGAATGTTATATTTCCGAAAATTTCTTTTTATTCTTTCAGACAATCCTCGAACATATGGCAAGACAATAATTTTGCCTCCGTTAACATCAATTCCTGCACTATGTCTATTTTCGGTATTATAAATGTCAAACAATCTCTCAGCAATTAATCTATTAATAAATTGAATTGGATAACCATTATTAGTGAAAGTCTCTCTTACTATCTGTAAATTATTTTGTCTAAAATCTTTATGTGACAATTTAATTGCTCTGTCAATGACACCTTTTACTGCTCCAATTTTGTTTCCGAATTGGTGGTCTGAATTAAAATCTAAAAACATACCTGACCAAGTAGACTTTCTGTACCAATTAAGTTTTACCTTATTATTACTACATCTAATTACCTTAATGTCCAGAAAACTTAACTGACTATTAACTTCAACCTCCCTTGTAAATTTAATTCTGTCATGTACAGAATTGAAAACATCCACCATTTCATCCACAAAAGCTTCTGGAACAATTGTAAAGATATCATCAACATATCTCTTAAATATCATTGGTTCAAAATGCAATTTTGACAAGGCTATACTTGCCAGCTTTTCCATAACTAAATTAGCTATAACCGGTGAGAAAGGCGACCCCATTGGACAACCGTATTTTTGTTCATAAAATTTATTATCAAATGAAAAAATTGTGTTATTAAAAACCAAATTAATTGTTTTAATAAATTCATTCATGGTTAATTTTGTATGCAAATTAATTTCATTCCACTTTTCCTGTATATTATCATTTAACAACTCTAAAGGTATGCTTAATGATATGTGGATTACCAATCTTCAAATAAGTACTATCATCATTTAATATATTATTTATACAATTTATATAATCAATTTTATTGGAAGCTACAGTTACATTACCTTTGTCGGCCTTTTGGAAGATTGTATTAGGGTTATTTCTCAATAAAATTCTTCGCGGTAATTAAATCATGTATAAAATTACTATTTAAATATTATCAAATTTATTTGCTCTTTTAAAATTACTAATCACATTAACTAAAGATGCCCTACATTCCTTTTTCATTTCATCATTTAAACCAAAAAGATTACTTTCAACCTCCGCGATAATTTCTTTGATCGGGAGATTATTTTTACAATATAATATTCCATGATTGGCACCTTTAGACATGATGTTTATTACTTCATTTGGTATCTCCTTGTCTGTTATATTCCTAAACCAATTTTTATCGTTTGCAATTTTAATCTGATAGCTTTGAAATTGGTTTTTATTTCTTAAATATTCAAATTTCCTTTTTAATGTTTGTCTATTAATATATTTTGTCTTAATAAAATGTTTGCTTTGACCAAGAAAAAATTCATATAATTCATTTCTTTCTATATTTTGATATAAATAATGTTGAATCTTTAATAAATATCTATTTAAGGAATGAATCTGAATATGTAAATCTCTAATTTCTAAATTAAGTAATTTATTTTTGATAAAGAAAATATTCTTCTTTAGATCATAACAAACATTATTACTATAACCCTGCAAAAAATATTCATCATGATATTTGGAGCCGTAGCGAGATGGAAACGTTGGACAAGACTTCAATTAGGTAAGGGTGTTGGGGACAGTCAGACTGCACTTTACTAACAAAGAATTTTTTCAGCTAATATTTTATTTTCAGATTAGTCTACGGGGGTGAATGTAAACAAGGACAGTCTGACTGTCATTATAATTTTAATTTAATTTATAATTTAATTTTTATTTTTAATTTTTATTTTATTTTTATTTTTTTTTTATTTTTTATTTTTTTTTTTTATTTTTATTTTTTTTTATTTTTTTTTTTATTTTATTTTTAGAATTAATTGATTGGACTGTAAGACCAATAAAAAAATATTTATTAATTTGCATACGGGCAGTCGACAAAAGTACAATTCAATTGTTTTATATATATATATATATATTAGTATTGAAGATTGAATTTATACCGATTGTTAGGAATTAAATCAATAAATACCTTTATCGATCTTACAGTGTTTACATTATAATATATTATAATAAAATAATGACAGTTAATTATCACATAGTGATAATAAATAGGGGCAGTCTGACTGTATTATTTTATTATAATATATTATTAGGAGTGTGAATAAGTCTTTCCCGTTTTTTGTAAGAGATGGCGCCACCAATACTGTGCGAGTATTCAATGGTTACATATGTCATAATCAAAGCTTATTCATATGTCAACAATTCCATACTAACACATTAGTTAAAATTTTTTCGCATCATAAATTTTTGATATCGTGAAAATGTCGAAATTTGAGCCGAGTCGACGTCATTTGCGGGAAGTTTCACTTTATTGGTTCAATTTGAAAAAATCTGCTGCCGAGACGCATCGATTGCTTCAGGAGGTTTATGGAGAAGGTTGTGTCGATTATTCAAGTGTTCGCGGATGGTTTCGACGCTTCAAAAGCGGTGATTTCGACGTGTTAGACAAGGAGCGTTCCGGGCGGCCGCAAATCTTTGAAGATCGAGAATTTGCGACTTTGCTTGATGAAGATTCTTGTCAAACGCAAGAAGAACTTGCTGAAGCATTGGGAGTTGACCGAACAACCATTTCCAAGCGTTTGAAAGCCATGGGAATGATCCAAAAGCAAGGAAATTGGGTGCCGTACGAACTGAAGCTGAGAGACGTCGAACGGCGTTTTTTCACTTGCGAACAGCTGCTTCAGCGACATAAAAGAAAGGGTTTTCTGCATCGTATCGTGACTGGCGATGAAAAGTGGATACGTTACGATAATCCGAAGCGAAGAAAATCATGGGGACTACCCGGCCATGCATCATCATCGACGGCCAAGCCAAATATTCATGGCGCCAAGCTCATGCTCTGTATATGGTGGGAGCAGCTAGGTGTGGTTTACTATGAGCTTCTGAAACCGAATGAAAGGATCACAGGCGAGGTCTATCGACGACAATTGATGCGTTTGAGCCGCGCACTGCGAGAAAAACGGCCACAATACTCCGACAGGCACGACAAAGTGATTTTGCAACATGACAATGCTCGCCCACATGTTGCACCGCCGGTGAAAACATACTTAGAAACGCTCAAATGGGAAGTCCTACCCCACCCGCCGTATAGTCCAGACGTTGCTCCGTCTGATTACCATCTCTTCAGATCGATGACGCATGGCCTGGCTGACCAGCACTTCCATTCCTACGAGGAAGCCAAAAAATGGGTAGATGACTGGATAGAGGCCAAACCGGTCGAATTTTTTCGCAACGCGATTCGTATGTTGCCAGAAAGATGGGAAAAAGTGAGCTAGCGATGGCCAATACTTTCAATAATTCATTTGTAACCATTTTTTCACAATAAAGGCTCAAAATTTGAAAAAAACGGGAAAGACTTATTCACATTCCTGATATAATATTATAGGATATAGCCAGTAAGACCGATGAAAATATTTATTAATTTAATATATATATATATACGTATGATTTGGCGTTTACGTATTTATATTCGTGAAAACCGAAGAGTGTTCGCGGTAATATCGCGGAAACCGCATTTGCGATCCGCGAGAGTGCGCGCCGAACAGAGGAACAGCCGGAAGAAAGAAGAAAATAATGAGTGCGGCTCTTGTCACCCCCACCATTGAGCAGACAAGCTATCATCACTATATCTCTCTCGTACTCCTGTAGACATCTTGATCATGATCCCCGGAAATTGTGTGGCAACAGGAGTTCATCTTCTTGAATTCACGGCATCTAGGCAAGGAATTAAGTCCCGAGATTCAAGACTTTCTAGCAGCACAGAAAAAATACACGAGAGAGAGAAAGAGAGGGAGAAGGCCGAGTGGCAGCAAGGATGCCGCTAGCGAAGTACCATCGTAGCGAATCGAGAGGAAGGATTGATTATAAATCATGTATATACTTTAACTCAAATATAGAAAGAAAAAATAAATATGAAAGGAATCTAACAAAATTATCGCACTTCATAGATACCACATTAAATATCTTATACAGAAGGTGAATTCGTCTTATATGAAAAGCCAAATGAATCTGGTTTATACAGAAGCCGCAAAAATTTATACAGAACATCGAGGCTTTACTGAGGTGCGTCTTTCATTGTGTATGTCGCTCTCTGCCGAAATCGCTTCGCAATATACAAATACCAGAACTTTAACGTCACCCGAGGATTCATATAACGTATCAAACATGATCAACAAAATACACCTCACAATGCAATAATAAAAATACTAAGCGTTAGATTGATTCATACGAGTTTTTACGCGATGAATACGCTTATATCACTAGCCCTTCGACCACCTCGTTTGAACTTGAAATGACCATTTAAAAAACTTTTAATCTATTCATATACTTCCCCTTTCCCTGATCACCGACCGCGATGAATCGAGTTTGCTCGTATGAGATCGAACACAGTGCATATGATCGCGTGGTGGCGAAGATGGGGCTGCGTACTTTCACGATGTATGTTGTCCATGGATACTTCCAGCTGAGTGATGAAATAGGGATGCACTTTATAAAACTTAATAAGTTCCTGCGCATATTTCGAGGGAGGATGGAGCATGTCGGTGCTGATTCCAATGCCAGGTCCCCTCTGATCGCACCGATCGAAAAGGACAGGAATTTGAGAATTTTATAGCTCAGTAGAATCGCAGAATCGCCAATGTATGAGGTAGTGTCGCTACCATCTCCAACAAAGTTGGAGAAGGAAGTGTGGATATATTTTTTGTCTCCATGAATCTCGAAACACTCATCACAGGATGGACTGTTAGAGAGGATTGGTACTCGAATGATCATAGAAGTTGCAAAAGATATGTGGGCATAGATCACAGATGATGCAAAACTAGGTTAGAAACTAAAGCGATACTTCACACATAAGGCGGACTGAGATACCTCCTGCCTTATAATTGAGGAAAAAGGGACAAAGTCTTTAAAGAAACGCCTGGCTCCAAAATGGAGGCTACTGAGATAGTTCATTAAGAACAGCCACTTTAAGGCAGGCTCTCTGGTGGAATTTTGAATGAGGTAGGTTGAAAAGGACCATTAATCGGGTCTGTTGAGTATGCCAGAATGAGCGTGATCCCATTACATGGGAGCACCTCAAAGAACTATACAAAACAGCCAGGAATGAGTATGTCTATAGACTGCCGCATAGTAAAGAAGCAAAATTGCAGGATTTTTGTTATAGATAAGGCAATAAGAATCGTTGGGCCCTAGATTGACGAATACAAGCAGGTGAGCTGTCCATCAAGGAAGTTGACAGTATAGTAACGGCAGTGCTAAACACCCTATTCACTCCAGATACTATACTGAATGAGATACAAGACCATAAATAAATAAGACATATGGTCAACACTACCGTTGAGGGAAAAACAGATTGAATTTCATCTCGCCGAGTTGGATCAGGTCTTGGCCAAGATGAAGCTGGGTAAGGGCCCTGGTCCAATCAGCTTTGACTTGACTATTATTCGAACTGCACTGCCGACCATGAAGCATGACCTGGTCAACATATACAATTCATTCTTGAGATTTTTGGTCTTTCCTAATGGGTGGAAAGTTGGCCAAGTGCTTACAATTACGAAAGGGGAAGATAAAAAAAAGCCTGAGGAATCTGTATCCTACGGGCCCATATGTTTATTGCCAATATTAGACAAAGCCCTAGAAACTTTTATACTGAACCGTGCCACAATTCCAGCAGCTGCTTATAGATACCCTTATGCCCCTCTTGCACGCACTACTTAAGCCTGGTACTGGTCTTGCTGGTGGTCAGAGGTGTGGTCTCATTGAGGGTATAGAGTTGGAGGCTCATCTATGCTTGCGACAGGGGCGATTTCGAATTGTTCTTTAAGTCATGGTATTCTGAAGGGGTTGAGACCTTTCTTATACTTAAGGTGGTATGTACCATCCTGGCCATCTGAGGATTTATCTGGGCGCGGTAAGGTATGAGAGGACTCTTCGTATTTGCAAGTGTCATCGTCGTCGGGGATTCTGTACTTGGACAATACGATAATTCGTTCTGTCTATTCTGCTCTATTTTGTCTATTATGTCGATACGATAATCCTCTGTATCTTCAATGTCTTGGGATTTTGGATGAATTTTCTAGCGGCCTATCTTTTGCGTAGCAACTCACGAATGAAGAAAGCGCATGAAGTCGCAACTGTCGCCGCCATAAAGATGGACCACGCCGCCTTCGATCACGGGCACAATTGGAGCAGCTGGCTCCTTTGCGAGTTGCCTGTTAGGATGAGTTTTTCCGCAGAAACTAGATACTGATTGAAACAAAAGGGGGGAAATAGACCAAATTTGTTTTCCAGAAATCTAAGGGATTGCTTCCTGTTGATATCTATGGACTACTATTCTTCTGCGAGACGCCTCAAATGGCCCCGTCTTATCGGAATCATTGCTATTCTAATAGCTGTACACATTCACCACCTCGATTTTCCCCCCAACATCCTTATACCTCTTTGTAAATGGATTGTAAATCTCGTCTGTTTGTTTTTCTCCCTTTTTCATCTTTCTTCTATTATTTCATCTTATTCTTCCCTTTCTTCATTACGGGCAGCTTTATACTATTCTATATCTACGGTCGATGTTGTGATACTTTTACTTCTTTCCGGACGGTCACATTTCTGTGCATCTTCTATTACGTATATAGATGTTTTCGTAGTTTTTCGTATTTCCGGACGGTCGCATACGTTCTGCGTGGCTTCTTTCAGTATTGCTTCATTACCGATAGAAATTAAATGTAGGGAAGGATCTGCGTACTGCCACTGTGCCGATTATTTGGTAAGTATGGGAGGCTGGGGCTTTTGTGTCTGGGGTTTTCCGGTGCAGATACATCATGTCGAACAAGGACAATTGAAAGATGCTTGGTCGATAGTTTTTACCCTTGTCACGCTCTCAAGCGTCTACGACTTCTTGCGACGAGTCCGGGTTGAACTCTATGAGGTTCCCTTGTTGGAGCTCTTCTCGGATAAAACAAGGTCAAACGTGCTTGTATTGGGGGACCCGGACATAATTTCACTTGGGTGATGTTACGCCGATTGGGGCTAGCTCCCATGCTTCTGCTTGTTCGAAGGGTTTTATCCCTCCTCGGGATGTCTATCCCTCCTGATTGGCGTGAATGGTCGATTAACGTCGATCTCCGCAATCCTCGACCTCTTCCTATGCCTTTCATTGTAGCAGTAATTATTGCCGGGACCTGAAATACAATTTTGAGTGTTACGTTGGTGATATATCATTATGTTCGATATAAGGACTTTACTCGTCTTCCCATCGTTCAGGTCTCTTGTTTTAAAGATTATGGGGAAGATCTCTTTTATGATTTGACATGGCGCAAATTTGTCTGGGCCTGAGGATAAGACGTGATCACGTCTACACACCCAGTCATTCATATTAAAGTTCTGCTGCCTTCGCCGTTTGTTGTAATACTTATTTTGCTTCTGGCTAGCAGTGCTCAGGTGTTCTTTCATCATTATCTGTACTGTCGGCAATTTTATTATACGATGTAGCCAGTTTGTCGATGCTGGATTCTGTATTTGCTGTGCCACCCCCTGTATGTACCGATACGTTATCATTTCACGCGAGTTACGTCGGTATTTCAAAAAGGCCAGCGATGCCCGTGTATTCGTGCACGGCGGTGTTTATCACAAATAAAAATTCTAGGAGATGGAGATCCCAGTTTTTATGGTCATGTTTGAGAAAGATAGCTATCCTCGTTTTGATGACTCAGATTATCCGTTCAAATGGGTTCGTTTTTGCATGGTAGGGCGCAATCAATTGATGCTCGACTCCAGTCTTTTTAGTCTCCGGTCAGTTCTGTCAGTCTGCCTTGGAGCCAATTATTGACAAATTCTGTCCCCTTTATTAAATATTTAGGTCTGTCCCACTTAAAGATAAATTGTTATTCGAATGCTTTGGCATTTTCTAGTGACCGTCTTTCCACGTGTTTTGTGAATAGGTCCTGGAATACAAGGTAATACTTGCACTGTCATAGCTGTATAAGTCTTTTTATAGGCTTGGGTAAGCTCAATAAAAAAAAAAAAAAAAAAAAAAAAACTTGCACTGTCCTTTGCTAGCCGGGAAGGAACCCATTATATCTGCCGCAACGCTGGTCCACGGCTCTTATATATTTTTTTGTGCCTTGAATCCGGTGGGCCCTCGTTGCGACACTTTGTATATTTGGCTCTCTTGGTAGTCTTTGAAGTCCTTGTGTACATTTTTTCTCATTCGAGGTGAGTAATAATTCTGACTCACCTTGTTTAGTGTTTTTTCTGTGCCGAAATATCCTGACGTTGGTTTGTCATGGCATTCACGAATCACTCGCTCTCGGTCACCTAGCAGGACCACTAGTTTCTAGTCCTCCTGACTGTCTTCTAGTATCTTTGTCAGTACATTCGAACGGTGTTTTATATTTTATTATTTGCTATTGTCTAGTCCGCGTATTTGTCTTGCGGTTCTCGAATTTATTTAATTTTTTCGTCATACCATTTGTCTTTTTCTATATTGACGAGTGTGGCGTTAAGGTTTTCGGCTGGCTGGGAAAGAGGATTTAAAAAGAGCATATAATACGTGCTATAGAGCTCCTTTGCGATGAATGATTTCGATATTGTTTGCCTATAGCGCGGTAGCCCATATTGCTAGGCGACCGCTTGGGTATTTAAGCATATGTAACCATTTGAGGCTACTATGGTAAGTGATGACCGTAAACTTCTCACCTAGCAGATAACCGTGGAATTTTTCCATGGCTCAGAGGCCAAACACTCCTTCTCGGTCAGGGTGTAATTAGATTCGGCCTATGCCATTGTCCTGCTTATGTAGGTGATCTGATATTCTTCGCCGTCGTGGATTTCGATTTCGGTTCAACCCGGGGACCTAAGACATAGTTGCTTGCGTCTGTTTGCAGTACATACGGTTAGGTTTGCATGGGACGCGCTAAGATTGATGCGTGGGTCAGCACGATCTTAAGCTTCTAAAAAGATTCCTACTGAGTTTGTCTCCAATGCCATTTGAAGTTTTTCGTTAGCAATTTGGTGAGTGGCAGTTTTATTTGGACCAGGTTTTATATGAACCGATCATGCCATCCAATCGTGCTTAAAAAATCCCAGAATTGGTGTAGATTGGTAGGCCTCCGATATTCGCTCAAAGGGCGATGTGCAAGCCATCTGCGTCTAGTATGTAACGCAGATACTTGACTTCGAGGCAGCAGAACTCGTATTTCTCCTTATTCATTTGCAGCCCGACATCGTTGAGGCGGGTAAACACCACTTTTAGCTAACGAGTGTGCTGCTCAAAAGTATTCGTTGCGCCGATAATGTCATCCACATGATGAAAGACGGTCGGTTGCCACTCCGGCCCGAAGATGTGGTCGAAACGTCTGTGGAAGGTGGCCGGGGCGTTCATCAATCCATATGGCAGCCGTGTCTATTGGTAGAGGCCCTTTTGCAAGGCCGCTAAGACCGTAACATCTTTGCTGCTCTTATCTAGTGGTATTTGATGATAGGACTGACACAAGTCAATCTTGGACACGTACCTATCATCCCTTAAATTATCCAGTAGGACATCCATGTATGGCAATGGACTGCCTTCTTTCTAGTTATGGCGATGACTGCTCGGTAGCCAATGCAAAATTGTATTTTGCCATCCTTTTTCGGGCCAATTACCGGGAAACTGCTCCACAAGCTCTCTGAAGGCTCGATAATATCCTCCGCGAGTAGCCTGTCTATTTCTCGGTGGGTTTGTTGCAACGGCTTGTCCGAGATTTGACGTTATCGCTGCGCTGAGCGGTGCCTCTGCACCTCTATATGGTGTGGTAGCATATGTGCGAGCTACGGTGTTTCGCTCGTCATTGGTATAATCTGTCGTAATACCGGATCGAGTTCTCGTTGTTCGATGCTATCGAGACGTGCAACCTCTTTGACTGCTGCAATAACAGTGATCGTTCACTGAGGCTGTTTTGTTGGCTCATGAAGTTTCCTTTGATTTTTCGTAGCGTATGCAACGTTATTTCAGCAAAGTTGATCATCATTTACATGGACGTTAGGATGTCCTTGTTGATGATTAAGTCGAATTTTAACAACTTGCTGGCTTTGAATCAGGCTGTTACCTGCCGGTCATCTATATTGCGTAATAGATCAATTGCGCTGTCGTTTGAGCATACTTTGCCATCCGGCAGTTGCATATAAGAAATCAACGGTGTGATGACCGCTTATTTTATGAGTTTACCGGGAGTGGAGCCCACGTAAGAACTTCGTGCCCCAGGATCTATTAACCGGTTCTCCTCGTTTCGAACCCAGATGTTACATACCCGGGTGTATGTTAGTCAGCTCTTTTGTCGTGAGGCAATTATAGTGGCTACTCTCTATTATTGGAGTCATGCTGCAGGTTGTATCGGGGTTGACTCCAGCCTCCTCTTCCCTGAAGCATTTTCCAACTTGTCTTTTTCACCACAGTAGTAACAGTGAATCTGTCTTCTGTCTGGGCATCTATCTGCTCAGTGTTCTGATTTCTTACAAGTCCAGCATGATCTTGTATCGTCACTTCGTCGGCTAATCTCGCTGGGTCTATCGCCTTGACGCAGCAAGTATTGCCCTTCATATTCTCTTCTATCTCTGTCGTTTATGACAGATAACCGCCGTTCGATTCGATATTGATAATTGCTTCAATCGTTGTTGCGGTGTGGGGATCGATACTCACGATCGGGCGTTTGTGACCAAGACCGTTTGTTGTAGGTATAGTTATTATGCTGCCAGGTCTTGTTATGTGAGGGGCTCTGAGAGGTATAACGTGTTTGGGAATTTCTGGATCTTAGCGGTGATGGATGCCTATTGCGAGAAGGTGATGGAGACTGGTATCGAGGGGATGGTGGCAGGTCTCGATATCTAGGTGACGTGCTTGTCCTTTCTTGGGTCAGTCGCGGTTCTGCGTCTCTGGTGTTTCGGGATACTGAGCTGTAGTTTCTTCGCTGTTCTCGTTGATCGTCATTTGGACGTAATGGCTCATCATTACCACATATAGTTAGTATCGACGCCGAAGGTTCTGTTATTGATACAATCTTTTAGGCCACCACTGAATTATTTTCGATGTCGTGTCAACCTTGGTCGCCTGCTCATTTTTTCTTAGGAGGAGCAAGCTGCTGTGCTTACCATGCAATTTTTTGCATGTGGCGGCTCTTTGCATCTCCGCGTAAGTTCTTTTTTAATTCTAATTGCTACCATATCAGTCGCAGGTCGTCGATTGATTTGAAATCGTTTCTATCGATCTTATATATGTGCGATGGGTGCACATTTCGATAGCTTCTATCGAATAATTGTTCACAGGTGAGCGCTGGTGTGATTTTTTTATCAGTACGTGCATTCCTCGGAAATATAAACCAATGGGTTCATGTTGCTCTTCCTGTAGCAGTTGAGTATAATCAATTGACTAGAATTGACGCCGCAATGCTTCTTCAAATTCCTCTAGGGTGCGTCAATTTTTATAGAGGCATCTGGCCCAGATCCGTTCTGATCCACTAGGAATCCCAGAAAATCAATTAGAAAATGTCTGCCGCAGGGATATCTAAGCTACTCATTGTCTCTTCTATCCGTTCGATTAATTCCTCCACATCTTCACGAGGAGCCTCTGTGAACTGTACGCGCCACTGTCAGAACAGCTGTCCGATGCGCGTTTCTTTCAGTTATGTTTTCTCGAACTATCGATTCGAGGTCATCGGTTGGGTTTCAATGGGTGCTGGTAGTGCTGCTGACGATAGGTTAGGTAAACCAGAGTACGCTATCAGGTGCTGCTCGCATATGGCTGTGTAGGGGGTATGGCCAAATGTCAGGTACGTATGGCCAACTGTTTTCTGTAAATAGGGGCATCTCGCTATTTCGCGCCAGGTCCGTCCTATGGCCTAGTGTCAGCGTCCGTAGTCCGGAAAGATATCCCCGTCTGGTGGCTACTTGCGGTCGGTATAGCCCCTGTGGTATCATGGTGGTTCCTCCTGGTTATCCGACTATGTCGGTGGAACTGCAGTTGATGGAGTTCCTTTTTCAAGAGCTGTCGAGCTCAAGACATCAGAGATTTCTGTGATCTCAAGATGGTCTTGGTCGGAGTATTTCACAGGATCCTGTATGGCATCGGTCATTTGTTGTTGGTCCATGCTGTATGTACTTTAAGAGAGCTAGATTGATATAGTTGTAGGGGATTCAAATTTCAAAGTCTTTGCTTTTAAATTCCTTGATCGTTCAAAAAAAAATTTTTAATTTCTCCTGTCCATAATTACGCATCTAGGTACTGCGGTTACAATAAAACTCTCAAGTTGTTACTACTGTTAGGTATTCCACCGATATCAGGTTATGTTTTAAAAATCTTCGTTGTTTTATCGATTGTTTCCTTTATTTATATTTATTATCACTAATCCTTATTAGACTTATGGGTTTCTTGAGGAATCACAGAAATGAGCTACTATTACTATTAGTTTACTCAATGGTCGCGAAAAAAAGAGAAGAGAAGAAATGACCACTTCGATAGGTTGGTAAGGTTATTTATTTTTACTATTTATTTATTTTATATTTCTATTATTTGTTTATTTTATTTAGTTATATTTATATGATGTATTCTCTCACATTGCTGTTATCATCTAGTCTACTCCTGATGTTTGTTTGTACGGATTTACTTTTAATATTATTATTTATTAACAATGTTATTTATTTGATTGTTCTTTGGTTATTTGTATAAATACCAGTATTAAATCATCATTGTCTAACTGTAATAATCTTTATTTAGTAATACCGCTTTACTATTTTCTATTCATTTATAATCATTTCATTATTTATTGGTTTTACTTTTTTATTTATTTATTTATTTTATTTTATTTTAAGGAGTTATATTACATTTATATTATTATACACTTCCCGGCCTCCGGACGCATGGGTAAACCCTTCGCGTCCCTCCCTTGACCAGCAACGGCTATAAACGGCAGGCCTCCCAGAATGAAATTATTCCGGTAGTCATACTGGATTTAATGTCCTCAATCTCCAAGTAGGCAGCCCCCAAATGTCGCCGCCTTGTGGGCGTTAATCTTACCGTGACCTGTGAGGATATCGATGAGCAATTTTGCCCTTCTTCTACTGAGGCCAAGGATTACCCTGGTCCAGTCCTTTATATCATTTGTGGAGGTGAAGGTTTTAACCTGCCTGCACTCTCCATTTGTCTCCCATAGTCGGTTGTTTTCTTCCATTATCCACCTCTCTATCTTCCCAGTCTATCTCTATCAGTCCAGTCCCCGGGGGAGCCGTAATGGCCCCACTCTGCTCACCTCTTTGAGCGATCTTTTGACTCTGTGGAGGGCTTTGGCAGCCGCTCCCGCCAGGGTCAGTTTAAATGGCTCTATTTCGAGGAGCATGCCCAGCGCAGCAGTAGGTGTAGTTCTAATCGCTCCGGAGATGCTCCTCACCACCATGCTTCTCAGTCTTTCGAGTAAGTTTCTAGCAGTCACTAAAGCCGTCCTTTCCCACCAGACCAGGGCCCCGTAAGTTAGTCTGGGTTTCAGGACAACTTCGTATATCCATTTAATGATACCTGGCTTGAGGCCCCACGTCCTGCCTATGGCTCTCCTAACCTGCCACAGATAGGCCATCAGTTTGCCAGATACACACTCTAGGTGTTTATTCCATAATAGTTTGCTATCAATGATCACACCTAGGTATTTCACTTGCTTCTGAAAGGTCAGAGAATGCCCTCGAAGAGTCAAGCCACAACTCTTATTCCATTTATATTTCCTGGTACAGACTATGACCTTAGTCTTCCGTGGGTTAACCAAGACACCGGTCCGTCCACACCATCCATCCACCACTTGAAGGGCACCCTGTAGTACTCTCATAAGGGGATCGAAAAGGGGCTCTCGGGCAATTAGCATTATGTCATCAGCATAACCAACCGCCAGACACCCAATGCTGATCAGGTTATTTAGGAGCTAGTCCATCACGAGGCACCATAGGAGCGGGGACAGGACGCCCCCCTGTGGGCACCCTGACCCTATTCCCCCTCGTAGGGTCGTGCTTCCTTTGCTTGCTTCCAGGATGCGATTTCCCAACATGTGGTCAATCCATTCTGTGATGCACGGAGGGATATCATGCCTATTTAAGGCTTCCGAGTGATTAAAGGCTTCTTCGATGTTCATAAGGACACCTACGGCAAACCCTTTGGCCTCCACCTGAGATCGCATCACAGATAGGCTTCTATATAGAGCCGTCTCCGTGGATCTACCGGTGTAGTATGCATGCTGCTCCTTATGGAGTTCATATCTTCTCAAGTCGTCGTCTCTGATGAATCTATCAATCATCCTTTCGATAGTCTTGAGAATAAAAGATGTCAGGCTGATGGGTCTAAAATCCTTGGGAGATATATAACCACATTTGCCTGCTTAAGGTAGAAATACCACTATAGTCCCTAGCCATCTTGCTGGGATATGATCCAAAGTGATGCTTGCCCTCGCCATTCTTGTCATTGGGCGCACAATACAGTCCTCGGCTCTTTGTAGGAAGGCCGGGTAGACTCCATGCGGTCCCTGTGATTTAAATGCGCCAAATGACCTTACAGCCCATCTGACCCCGTCCGGTGTAACAATCTGGTTTGCTAACATTCGCTTAGCACCCAGTTTAGTGTAACCCGTCCAGTGGTCATTTTCTGTGACTGTATTGTCATCTTGTTCAGTATTTCTACTGAAATTAGGGAAGTGGACTTGGATAAGGTATTTCAAAGTCTCCTCATCCGATTGTGCATAACTGCCATCGGGTCTCTTCAGCGTGCTCAGGACCACGCGGGTCCTTCGACAGGACTTTGCTCAGCCTAGCGGCTTCCTTACCCTCGCATATGCTTTCACAGTAGTTTCTCCAGCTTGTCTCTCTGTCTGACATTACTGCATCTCTGTTGTTGTCCCTGGATACTCTGTATGCAGTCCAATCAGAATCACTACCTTTTCTTCTGGCTATCTTCCGAAGGACCATAGTCTTCTCTTTCAGGTAGTCCAGTTTCTTATTCCACGATCGAATCTTGCTCCTGGGTCTCGCCCGTTTCGGGCGACAATTCTCCGAGAAGGCGTGTTTGATGGCGTCATTAAAGGACTTCGCGACATTCTCGAGTGTTTGTCCCTGATCTCTACATTTAAATCCTTAAAAGGAGTTTCAACGGACCTTCTGTAGCCCTGTCAGTCTGTGCGCATAGGATCATGCAGCCAGGTTGGCTCTTCTTCATTGGGTGTCCCCAGTGACTATGTTATCAATGAGTGGTCCGACAGTGTCTCCACCTCCTCCACTCTAGCATCTGTGGATCTTAACTATCCCAGTTGAGCAGATAGTTATATCTCTTACCTGCTCTCTTAGCCTATTTTCAAACGTTGGGGTGTCGCCCACATTGAGTATCTCGAGGTCTGTGCCCGCAAGATACTCCAGTAGTTTAACACCTTTTGGGTTCGTCTTAGTGCTACCCCACACCCTATGGTGCAATTTTGCATCACATTCAAGGACTATTGGAAGACTGTTGATTCTACAGTAATCCACTAGTCTCCAAACCTCCCCAGTGGGGTTGTCTTTGTTATCATACGGTAGGTAGGCAGATGCGACAACAATTCGTCCCATCTCTACTACCTCCGCCGAGGCCACCGCGGTCCCGAGTACAGAGACCGAGCATCGGCACCACATTTATTCCTTTAACAATAATGCACGCTCTATGCCATAGTGTCTTTGAGTCACTAATGCAAGCGGCCCTCGATCCTAGACCCCTGATCGCACCTTTCACTATCCAAGGTTCTTGAATTAGCGATATGCATGTCTGCACCCCCGCCAAACTCCTCAGCATAACGGCCGAGGCGTCTTTGCAATGGTGCAAATTCATCTGGAGGAATGAGATGCCCGATGGAGCCATTTATTGTTCCATCGTGCTCCCGCCCTCAACGTTCTCCACAGGCACCCGTTCCTCCCGGCGGCTCACCTTAAAGGCCATCCTGCCCAGGAGGTACCAGGGTCTGTGATCTAAAGCCGCCAACAACCTGGCGTGTGATTCCGGCATTGTTAGTACGCGGAGATGTTTATCTCCTCCGTCAGCCCTTCCTTCCTCGCCGTCCTGGTTGTTGACGACCCTCCATAGGCTTGCTTTGCCTCTGAGGGATGCATTATGCCCCTCAAGCCTTTTCAAGACGGTGGACGGGTTCTCCGGTGGCCCAGGTATCCACGTCACCGTCTTGACTCTAGCCTGTAGGAGCTCTACACCCCCCATTTTCAAATTGGCCCTTCCCCAGGGTAAGTCCAGAGTAGCCAGTCTACCGGCTAGCTACTCTTTCGCCTCCGGGTTGTTGGCCATCAGTATGATGGCCCCTCCCTTGCAGAAGGAGGCATAAAAGTTGGGCCATGTGTCAAGTGGTGCACTATACATAACCTTCGACACCGTCCGCCGGAATTGGGAAAACATTTCCGAGGTGATGGTTGCCTCCGGGTATCCTTCATGTACCACGACACATGTATGCGGGCTTGACCTTTGGGCAGCCGTAATAATTCCGAAACCCGCTAGCCTCCCTCCCTGGACGGGCAGGGTTCCTTTATTGTCACTGCCGCCACTCTCCCTTTTGCTTTTTAGCAATACCGGATGTCGAGGGCGGAGTCTTATCAGATCCCTGTCGCCTCTTCATCCCAATCCTAATCTGCGTGGTAGGCCCAGAGGTGCCGGTCCCGCTAGCATTTTGCTGCCGTGCCAAATTCCTCCTGGTCGAGCCACACAGCCTCTTTTTTGGGGGGCAGTACTGCCTCCCTCTACACTGGTTAGTGTTTCAGGGGTCACAACCACTCCAGATTTGTTGCCTACTTGGCTAGTAGCTCCTACCGAGGTCCTCGGGGGCGTTGTACCTCCCGAGCCTCGCCTTTACTATTCTTAGGTTCAGTTTTTTCCATAAGAATCCCGCGAGTAGCTAGGGAAATAAAAGTCCACCGACAGAGAGCCGCGCATGTGCCGGTAAGGCTGAATACTCGGTAAGGTCGCTCGGTGTTCCCGAGGCATCGTTTGCGACCGCTACTACCCCAGCGGCCAAGTCGGTACCCTTCAGCACGATGGCTCCTATCTTGTGTTTGGGGGTTGCATTTAATACCCATTGCGCCTCCTTCTGAACGGAATGGGGGGTTGCCCTTGGCCTCTGCCGTATCCGCCTGGCTGTTCTCGAGAGTCCCGAGGCCCAGTTCCGGCTGCGAGAGAAACCTACGCGGGTTCCATATTCAAGGATCCCGCAGGAGTGGTTACTCTGGCGCCCGAGAGGCAGTCTGCTGCATCAACACCTTTTCGCCATCCAGCCCGCCCTAGAGCAGGGCCACACTCTCCTAGACCATTGCCGGGTCAACCGCTCGGATCCCCAGACGAGCCTCCACACCGGCCTATAAGAGGCACGCAATAAGGTGTCAGCTCCTGGTGGAGGTTTGTTTTACTTACTTTTTTATATCACTTGGTTTAATGGTATGGTTTATTTATGATGTACATATTATTTATTCTTTTTATTAATTATTATTTACACTCTTGCTAATTGTGTTATTATTGTTATTCTGCTTATATTATGTGTTTATTTTTTTTGGTTATTTATTGGTCAGATTTTGCTTCTTGAGATCCTATATCTTCTTTGTGCTAATAGTTATAATTTGTTAACGTTCTCTTTTTGAAATTAGAAATAACCTATAATTATAAGATTTAATTTCAATTCATTGTTTATATCTGGCCTTCTGTTAGTGCTTATGGTGTTTGATGTCTATAAATATTTATTTAATGTAAACAGCATATTCAATTTATTAACACGCTTACTTGGACTTAAAAAGAAAGGGCTCGTAACTATGGGTGAATTTATTTAAGTTCGAATACCTCAAGCAGAGCTATGATTTCTCGTCCAATCATCTATAAAATTACTGTTTTCAATACTCTCCTGGTCTGAAGGTTACTTATATTATTTATTTATTTCATCTATATTGTGTATTTAAGTTAAATTCTACAATTCATATTGATGATTATTTCTGGCAAGTGTATAACTTATATATTTTATTTATGTTATATATATATATATATATATATATGTGTGTGTGTGTGTGTGTGTACCATGAATATTTTAGTAGTAGTACCAACTGAAATGAAAGCAATATAATAGTTTTATGTAAAAGTGACGTATCTTATAGTATATAGTACAAATAAGTTTCCGCCTTTTTTATAAAGAAATAAGAATTTATTGTAAAAAACGGTTCAAATGATGTCATTCAAAATGTTATCCATCACTTTCTACTGCTTTTGACCATCTTCCAGGCAACAAGTGGATACCCCGTCTAAAAAATTACTCGTCTTTTGAGGCGATTCATCAATCGACAGAATTCTTCAATTCCTCGTAAGATGTAAGAAGTCCTGCTCAGCCAGAGCATGAGTCATCGTCCAGAATAGGTGGTAGTCTGAAGGAGCAATGTCTGGTGAATACGTCGCATGGGGGTAGGACGTCCCAATTCAGTGCTTCTAACGTTTCCTTTACATATTTGCACGTTAATAAAGTTATATTTGTAATTCATACAAAATTGCAAAGATGTACTTAAAATAATATAAATATCTACCTACAATGAATACCTAGATGTACTGGACGGCTGCAATTATCAGAATTTCAAGGGTAGAGAGCCAGGTCCTGTCTTTGCCCATTGCTCGATCGTAACCAAATCAATCTGGTTATACAGCATTCTTTTTAGCTTGGTCATACAGGAAGGGTTTCGAAATCAATTAAAGATCTCGTAGATAAATCGATCTTATTTCATGTTTTTCGATCTGCTGAATTGATTTTTCGAGATTAACAAGACCAGAAAAAGATCATTTCTAAGATAAGCCTTATGTTGCATCGAATAATATAAAGTAACATCGATCTATGGAAAATACATTAAATTTTCTATGAGCCCCTCCTGTGCGCTCGGACTATCTTACCATATTTTTGGGCTATATCTTACCATATTCAACTTAGGGCAAACTTATTTTCGAGCGCACACAAAATATTAGGCGTACAACTTTGCTTCCGCTTTTTTCCGAAGTTCGAGGCTTTATTGTATAAAACTGGTTATAAATCTATAATTCAAAGTATTGTCTACCATTGGTCACTACTTTCTCGTATCTTTCAAGCAGCATACAAATCCTGCGTTGCAAAAACTGATCATCTTTTGACGATCCAGGGATCGATTCAATTCGTTACTTCTTCATAAGACCGAAAGTGCTGGTCAGCCAGACTGTGTGCCATTTATCGAGACCAGTGATAGTCTGAAGGAGGTACGTCTGGAAAATATGGTAAGGATGGTAGAACTTCTCATTTCAACGATTCCAAGACTGTCTTGGCCACTTTCACAACATGGTATCGACAATTGTCATGCTGTTAAATCACTTTTTCATGTCTATCGTTGTATTGCCGTCGTTTGTCTTTTAATTCCTCTCAAACGTATTAATTGCGTTCGATAACGATCGCCTGTGATTGTTTCAGTCGGTTTTAGAAATTCATAAGAGACTACACTGAGCTGGTCGCACCAAATACGCAGCATGATCTTAGAACAGTGAATATTCGGTTTGGCCGTCAACGTGGAACCATGGCCAGGATATTCCCATGATTTTCTGTGCTTGGCATTATCGTAATTAATTCATTTTTCACCCCTCGTCTTCGCGTTGCAAACAGCTGTTCACAAGCAAATAAATGCCGTTCAATATCTCTCGGTTTCAATTCCTACCGCATCCAAATTCCTTGTTTCTGAATCATTTCCACGAGTTTCAGGCGTTTTGAAATAGATTGTTGCGTCATTTGCAATGATTCTGACAATTCTTCTTGCGTTTGACACGAGTCTTGAGCACGTAATACCTTCAATTCTGCATCTTCGAAAACCTTTTCTCTTCCACCACCATGCTGGTCTTCAAAGTGAAAATCACCGTTCTTGTGGCGTTGAAAGCACTCTTGGCACGTTCTTTCACGAATAGCGACTTCAACATAGATAGTTGAGAGCATTCTATGAGACGCAATCGCAAATTTCTTCATATTAAAGCAGATAATTAAAATCTCTCGCAAATAGCGAGAATTTGGCCGATAAGCTGACATGTTAAATCGAGAATAACTTTATGATGCAGATATATCGACTAATATTTCGATGACCTTATGTTTACAAATGCCTAATTTTATTGTATGACATTTACGATCTATTTATTTCAAATACCACTTACCACTACAGCTATCTATTACAAAATGGCGGAAGCAAAGTTTTACACCTATTAGATGCATCAATAATCCCTTATGTATGGTATACATGTCTGATATTTGCTATTAGAATATCTGAAATCTTCTATATCAGAATATATATATATATTCATTTATTTATTCTTTATATTTAACAAATACGTAGTTTTTTTCATAAACTATCACAGTTTATTTAGGTTTATTATTTTATTTACATTAATTCTTTGTACAATATTTTTAAACCTATCTAAAAATAGTTGAAGAAAAATTTCAGATGAAATTGACGAGTCGAGAAATTAGATTAGATGCCTATTGAGTGTATTAATATTTAAATCTTTAGAAAAACAACAATAATTGTTTAACAGTTCTATAAGCAACATAAACTACAAAATTAATATAATGATAGCGACTTACTTCAGCAGTTGGTATTGAAGAAATCTGTTTTTATAATAGTACAAAATATTCATAAGCTACTAATATATCAAGGAGCGTGGTCGCGCTCTGAAAGAAGGATCGCTACTACAACCTTCAGACGACCCAGCTATATATTCTTAAATATTTCTTTTCGAAATTTTCAAATAATTATTTCGTTTTCTACTAATGATTCTTAGTAGAAAGCTATTCTATAATACTTCAATAAAAAAAAAGTTTATGTAAAAAATTTTATTATACTAAAGTTATTAAGCAAATTTTTTTAATCCGTTGTCATTATCCTTCTAGTTATTTAATTTTGTTCATTCAGTGAATATGCACTAGATTTGAGTCATCTCGAGCAGTAAATACATAGGGTGGAGCAATGTGGTACTGGTTTTTTTAGGTTTAAACTTTTGTAACTGTTCAATATTAAGAATTTTTTAAATAGCATGATCCAATTCTATGAAACTTCTGGAATGAAAAACATGTTAGAAATTTCTAAATAAAACTGTAATAATTGAAGAAAAATTCATTTTTTGTGAAGTTACTGAATGTGGAAAAATGTCGATTTGAGCAGGTCGAGGTAGAATTCCTCCGGCATACCGTTAAACAACACGAATTTAAGTCGACCCCCGAGAAATTGGATACCGTAAGAAACCTCCCCAAGCCGAAAACAATTCAGGACCTCCGGGGGTTCTTAGGCCTAATCAATCGTGGCTGCATTTTTATCGTGGCTGCATTTCGCACCCAGCCGAGCTGCAAGAGCCGCTCAGTAAGTTCTTAATCGGGGCAAGAAAGAAAAACAACCGCGTCGTGCAATGGTCCCCCGCAAACAATCAGTGCTGGACATCGCTGAAATCGAGTTCCCGGACGAGAGCGCAGAGATATGGTTTGTCACCGATGAGTCGAACGTCGCAATGGGCGCTGCGTTAGAACAGAAGCGCGACGGCAAATGGCGACTGCTCGCCTTCATCTAAAAAAAGTTCAACAATCTGCAGAAAAAGTACTAGATTATTGACCGCAAGCTAACAGCGATCTACTACGCCGTTCAAAATTTTTGTTATTATTTTGAAGGTCATGAGTTTGAAATAATGACCGATCATACGCCACTAAAGTATATAATGGCTCAGAACCAAAACGAAGCCAGGGCGCTCCGCTACCGACAGCTCAAATATATCGCGCAATTCAACAAGAAATTCGTGTATCACGACGGGAGCGAAAACGTCGTGGCAGACGCGCTGTCGTGAATCGAGTCATTTCGCATCCCGAACATGTTCGACTGGAGCGACACGTGGAATCAGTTCGCGGATGACGTAAGCACGGTCTGCAAGAACGTGAACGCGTTCCGCCTCCCAATGCTATTCGAGGCCAAGAAGCTCGCAGCCGAGTAAGACTCGGACCTCGAGCTCTTCAAAATACTGCGCGATCGCAACCACCCGTTCAAGCTCTGTATGCTGACACTCAACGACGATAGCTACACGCCGTTTTACTGCAATCGACATTTTTCAACATTACGAGAGTACTAAAACGATATTATGGTGCACTTGCCCTGCGATCTAGGCCAAGTCCGAGCAGAGAGGATCTCGCGCATATCGCAAGTGAGAGCGACGGCCGCGCGGCAGGCAGTGTGGAGTAAAGGCGCTAGCCTCTGAACGAAGCCTCATTTTAATTAAATAATTTAAAAGATTCGCTTTCGATACTTTTATATCATTTAATATTCAGTATATATATGAAAGCGTACGTGCAGATAAAAATTGCAATAAATAAGTAAATAATAACACGTATGCGAGCGTCCTCAAAGACAAAATATCAGATTAATTATTATTTGCATAATCATTATTATAATAATAATTTATTATAACAATCTTTATTATTGTTGTAATAAATAAATATAATTTATAATCCGAGTCCGAATTAAATTAATAAAAATTTTCTGAACCTATATATATATATAAGTAAAAGTTATATTATAAAAATAAGAGCGTACTCAAGGGAAAATTCGCGAATAAGCATTATAATTATTAGAATTATGTTATGATTATTGTTATTATATTATAAAATTTTTTTTTTCGGCGTCTCAATATGAAGTTAGTCGAACGATGGCGTAAAAAGTAGGAGTTTTTCCGCCATCCAAGCAGTATTCTCTCGGCCTGGGCTCTAGTAGCCATGCCTCCAATTCGAGCAAGTTTCAGAATTATTACTCATTATTGTTGAACAAAAAAGATGCTTATAAAATTGTGCCGATTGATTCACTTAATTATTATATGGAAATAGAGTTCTACTAGGAAGCGAACTTAGTTTCCGACTTTTACGTTTAGACGGCGATATAAGTAGTACCAAAATCAGATGTATCGGATCTAATACTCATTTTTTAGTTTTGGCATTTACTAATATAATTCACTTAACAGGTGTCATAATTTTGTAAACATTATAGTTTTTTGATCAGTGAAAAATGAATCACAGAAAAATGAACCGACAAAGTTTGAAGATAGTGAATTGCAAACATTATTGGACGCAAACTCAACTCAAACGCAGAAGGAACTCGCTAAAAAGGTATGAGTTAATGACAAACGTTGGTTGACGATGTAGTTGGCAAACGTTTACATGCAATGGGAGAGATTCATAAAGCAGGAAAATGGATGCCACACGATGTGACCAAACAGGCCATTATGAATCGATACAACGTCGCAGTATTTTTGTTTGTTAGGCAAAGAAAGAAGAGTTTTCTGTAGCGTATTGTGATTGGTGATGAAAAGTTAATCTACTATAATCCTAAGCGCAAAAAGTAACGAGTAGACCCAGGCCAATTATCGACATCGACACTAAAACCGAACATCCACGGCCCAAAAGGCATTGCTGCGCATTTGGTGGCACCAATAGGGTGTACTGTACAACGAGCTGCTAAAACCGAATGAAACCATCACTGTCGAGATATACAAACACCATTTGAATGACTTGGAACAGAAATTGATACAACATAGAATATCAATTGCGACCAATACGCACAAATTCATTCCCTTACATGATATCGCTCGGCCACATGTTGCCACATGAAGCCATAAAAAATACCCTGTTCGAGCACAAATGGGATGTGTTGCCATACACAGTGTACTCGGTAGATATAGCACCTTCTGATTATCACCTATTCAGATCGATGCAGCACGACCTCGTTTATATTCACTGCCGTCCTGTTCAAGAAGTGCGAGAATTTATGGATGATTTGATCGCCTCGAAACCAAAATCGTTCTTTTTCCACGGTATCGTCATATTCGTAGAAAGATGGGAAAAATTAGTACAAATGACGGAAAATATTTTGATCAAGCTAACGTATATACATTTTTCATCATAAATGTCTGTTCGCGCCTTCTACGCTTCTTCCTAGGCGTAG